>CAWVNO010001072.1:0-288104 GCA_963930645.1 Salticus scenicus
GTCACGGCCCGCTTCTTCTTTCTTTATTATTATTCCCCTTCATGATTATTCCATATGGTTCTTCTCAGTTTCGTCTGATCAATCACGTGATATAAGCAGATGAGAAAAGTTGCCTAATTTAATAGAAATCTTTGTCATAATTACTTTTTTCATTCTTCTATTAGTTTTATTGACATCAGTGTTAAAAAAATAAAATAATCAGGTTGCTTTTTTTTTAAAGCCATCATCTATGACAAGACCCCCTTATCATATATCAGACCTGTTCATTCGGCGAAATTCTACGGGAGAAAATGTCCGCGCTAATCATGCACTTACGCAGCTAGCGCTCACTAGGTGGCGGCACAAGCCGGAGATAGTATATCAACTGTTTCATATAAAACGAATGTAAAACATCCCGATTTTAAAAATCAATAAAAATGATTAATTTATACTGTAGTTTGAAAAAAAAATCATTTTCAGAATTCTAAGAATCCATTGCTTATTTTAAATTGCTTTTTGACTTCTGAAATAAAAGAAAAATATTTTTTCTTTCTTTCTTTTGTACATGAATCACAAGTTGACGGATTGCTATCATTGTCTCGTTATGATTTAAATATACAATGATACCTGTTAATTTCATTGTATTTTTTATTGATTTTTTTCATAACATTGGCAATAATAACCACAAAAAAAGGGGAGTGGGAGAATATCGTTGAAACTTCTGTAAATAAATCTTTTTTATCAGTAACAGTTGACTGTAAACACATAAATAAGAAAAGGAAAATTAACTAGTATCGCAAAATACATTGCATTTTTAAATTTATTATTATTTTTTTAATAATCCTGCCAAACATCATATTGTTAACAGGCGTTTTATTATGAACCATGTATTACAATTTTAATATTTTGCATTTCACTTTAACTTTGTAACTGAAATGAAAAAAAAGTATTTGTTTACTATACTGAACTGAAAAAGTTAACTTTGTTAGCTTTTTGTTTACATTATTTACTATACAAGGATTCACAATAAATAAATAAAAATTAATTATTAATTTTTTAATAATCGCCCTTGCGATTGTAATTATTTTCTGATATTGATATAACATACGTAGAAATCAGCTGATTTAAATACAGAGATGTCATTATTTTACTTTAGAATATGGCCATTGTTAATTGTTTTCAGGATTTTAACATAAATTAAGAGTATAAAATGTTTAATATAGCTTAATTATATATATACTGAAATAAAATGGTTTGTAACATAAACCCAGGCTTTTTTATTTTAAATAAAACTGGTGAGAAAAAAGCAAATAATATAAATAAATTATTAATAACTGATTATTTTGATTTCTTTCTTTCTTTCTTTTTCTTTTTTTTTTTTTTTAATGGAGAAGTAGTTAAATATATACAAGGGAAAAATAAGAAAAAACATACAGGAAAATAAGTGAAATTTTGTTTCACTTATTTTCAAATTTCAGGAATTTTGAGTGAGATGTTTTAAGATATAGTGGAATTCTTGCAAACTCATCCTCTAATGTCACCATTGTATAAAATAAGAAAGAACATTGAGTGTGATTTTCCCATTCATGTTTTTTAAATTTAAATGAGATATTACATTATGCAGATTTCTTTTTCAAGAATTACAAATATACGAATTAAAAAAAAAAAAAATGTAAAAAATCAAATAAATAGAAGTTGCATAATTTTTTTTTTCTTTTGCATTTGTGGTTAAGGAGCTATGCTGCTTCAATATTTAGAATCTAAACTTTTATCAGAAATGCAGAAGGAATTGTAATTATTTTCTGCATTTCAATGTTTCAAAATTTATTTTAATCTGATTTTGAGTACTGAAAAAGTGCTCGACAAAGTGCACTAATTGAAATAATAAAATTTTGTCATATATAAATGCAATTTTTAGCACTGTTTGTAAATAAAATATACACTTCTTGATATATTCTCTTAACAAAACTTTAGAATTAAGAATTGTTTTAAAATAATTACTCAATTTTTTTCTTTTTTTTAATTCAAAATTTTTTTACAGAAGTCAGAACAGAAACAGAGGATCACAGGCTTTAAAGCAATGAAATTTAATGAATATTACCCAATGCAATTAAAAAAATCGCAAAATACTCAATTAACTATGTGGAATTTTTTTTTGGATTTGGGGGGAGGGGGGGGACCTCTTGCGATATATTTTTGAGTGAGATGTTTTAAGATATAGTGGGATTCTTGCAAACTTATCCTCTAATGTCAACATTGTGTACATTATAGCTATTTGATATTAAAGTAATATAAAAGTTGTTTACATTTGGTGTTTATTTCACTAATTTATATCAGAATATGGCCACAGGAACTGTTTTCAGAATGTTAGTACCAACTGAAATACTTATAAATAAGAAAAAATAAATAAAATAAAAAATCTGAGATAAATTTAGTTTGTTAAATAAACCCCAGCTTTCACTTTCAATAAAATCATGTTCAGAAGCAAATATAAATATTAATTTATTAATAATTGCTAATTTTCTTTCTTTTCTCTTAAGAAAGATGAATATAATATATGTACATTCTATGTACATGGTGATTTGCTTAAAAGAGCATTTAAAAATTTCTTTACTTTAGATGGCTATTTCGTTACAAATTTCTGTGGATTATTTCTGAATATGGCCAATGTCAACTGTTTTCAGAATGTCAACACATTTCAATATATATGATGTGTTTTTTAAAGATATTTATGATAAAGAGCAAATATTTTAACTAATTCATTATTAGTTTATTATATCCATGGGTTTTATTATTATTAATATTAAAAGAAGGTTCAACATATTCATTCTATGTATAAATAACCATTAAGAATGAAGGTAATTTGTAAATCATTAATTTTATTTGAAAGGACAAATGAGCTCATATTAATTTAATAAGAAGAATTTCATGAAAGAATAAAATGCTCAGAAATTATTGTAATTTTCTATATTTTTTTGATAAATCATAAACTTGTCTGTTAGGAATAGATTTAGGGGCTAATGCATCTGTTTTTGTTTGGCAGTAATTTTTTATGTATGGTTTTATAAATTTTGTTAATATTAAATTACATAACTTTGTAGCATGATCTTCAGAATTAAGATTGCAGTAGAACATTTGATTTTTTGTCATGTATGGCAATATAATATTTGTTAATGTTGAAACAGTTTTATAGCAGTAAATAGTATGCGGCATCACATCTTGAATTATTTTTTCTAAAAATGATAAAAATCCAATCAAAAATGGTTTGGGATAACAATATTTGCCTCTATCTAAATTTTTTATTATTCCTAATACTGGGCATTCACTAAGTGGGGTAATTAAAAGCTCCTTACAGTAATGACAATTAATATCTGTTGAATCCTGTATGCATCGAACAATAAAACCAGCTAATATTGCTAATGTTGCAGATTTTAATCCTCTAATTGGAGTGAAAGAAAAATTTTGCAAATTATTAAGATTATCTTTTATTAATTCATTTAAATTTATTGTTTCTGTTAATGTTTTGTTTTCAAGGTTTATTTTGTGTGTTTGTTTAATTAATTCACCCCTGTCTCCAAAATTATCATTTTTAACTGCTGCATATTCGGATGACATTATTCTACCAGTTACTAATATTTTTTGCAACGATTTGATGCAGTTCTCTGCATTTGTTTGGTCATTTCCTCCATTTAACTGTCTAATAGCACTAAATAAAGATTCTATGTCATCCGTGGAAAACTTACGAGTCAAAATATAATTAAATCCTTCATTTAATAGGTATCTGATACATTCGACTGTGGCCTTTGTGGTTAACATTAGTGCATTATATGTTCTTTCAGTTAAAAAATTCAGTGGGCTAGCATTTTTTTTCCATTCTTCAAAATAGTTAATAAAATCACTCTCTAGCCACTGCAACCGTTCATCATCAACAGAAAAGAATGCAGCCATAAGAGGATCATTTTTATGAACAGCAGCACTCGTATTTTTTACATTATGCAGAGTAAACCATTTATTTATATATTCCATAAATTTAATAGTTTCATGACATTTATCAAAACCTGTTATGCCATACATTTTATGTTTGTCATGTAAAAATTTCAAAACTGCAATTGTATTATATGAAAAAAGTTGGGCTGCTAATTTAACATTCATTTTTTGCATATTAGTTGGCTTTAAATGTTTTTCATTAAGGTGGCGTACTGGTTTCATGACCCAGTTTTCTTGTAGTTTAGCAATTTGTTCCAGTGGGTAACTATTAATTGAATTGCCATCTTTTATCAGAGCTCTTTTTTTGCAAATAAACTGATTTCTTATATTTTTCAAAACATGGCAAAAATCATAAGATAAAAATAAAATTCTGTTGTTATCAAAAGGATGGGTGACTTTAGGTTGTATATCAACTGATTTTAATTTTTTACACTCATTATTTTTTTTAGAATTTTGATCATTAAAACTAAAATGTTGAAACAGGGATACATTGGTTTGAAAATTATCAGCCACTATTCTTATTACAAGAAATCCCACCTCCTCAACTTCCTTAATTATATTTAAAGTGAGCTCATATAATTGCTTTCCTGTTAAGCCATTTGTAAAGTAATACCCCACTGGTATTCTGTAATGGGATGTTAACCCTGATAATACAAAGCCAAGTAACTGAGTGGCTAATTTATCTTGCTCATTTTCATTTTTATTATTTGTAGTTACAGCCCCAACAACACTATCAGAAAATGGAACATACGTTAATTTAGGTTTTATTTTCATTTCATCTAGGAGGAGGGAACCATATATTTCTTTATCATTTAATTGTTTCATTTCAGATATAAGCCTCTCTTTTATTAATGACTGCATGTTTTGAGTACTGCATGAACCAACATACCTTTTCAAAGTTGAGGGTGAAGGTAAAGATATTATATTCATGCTGCGAAGCATTCTATAAGTTGCTGGGGACTTATGAGATAAAAGTATGGCATATTTTATGGTAACTTCAGACCATGTAATTTTTTTTTTATTATAGGCTTTCAGCTGATCTTTCAAAAAGACAGCTTTATTATCTTTACCCTCCTGTAAGTTTGTGATGCCTGTTTTTTCAACCATTGATTTATAATAATCACATTTATCATTAATTTTTTTATTTTCATTTTCTAATTTTAAAATTTTTGCTTTTAAACGCCTGACTTGGCGTTGAGTTGATTGTAATTTTCTCATTAAATCTCTAGAATGCTTCATAGAATACAAAGAATTATTAGCACTAGTTAAGGGTGCTTTTAATGGACTTGATGCAGCAGCTGTTGTGGCCAATATGTCTAAATTATTTACTGATATATTATAATCATTAGAGGTTGCAGGGATAGATTCAGAACTAGAGCTTTGAGTGATTTCTGAGATATTAAAATTATTACATGATATTTCAGGAAATGACGGAGATACATTTTCATTGCATAATTTGTTATTGTTATTTTGTTTTATTAAGCCACTAAAGGTACGCTTAAGGGGTGCAGATACAGGTATCATATATTTAGGGTAACTAGGGAAAATACTGGGTATGCTTCCGGGGATAAGCTTTTTAATTTTCAGATCTGTTCTAAAACAATTTTCCTCAAAGTGTATACTGCAAACAACAGATGAGTCTTTTGGCTGCCATAAGTTATTACTGCCTGGGTCTAAAAAAAAAAAAAGTTGAAGGACAAATAATTAAAAATATTTGAAAGTTATGAGAAGGAAAAAAAAATAAAAATAAAAAATCCTCCATGCTTTTAAAATAGAAAATTATTTAACATTTTTTTTTTTTTTTCATGCCAGTCAGAGAGTTGTAGAACAGTTTGTTAGAATGTCTAGAACAGAGAATAATAATAAATTATTATTATTCTATGGTTAAAATGTTAGAGTGAAATAAAATAAAAACACCTTTTGCTATTGTAATAAAGTTTAAGTAAAAAGTACTCCTAACATATAATTTAAAAAGAAATAGTGAAAACCCTACCTCAAGAATATTTGTTTCATAAATACATGAATTCTTTTCACGGAAATCAGAAAGGTTAAGAATGTATTACATTTTATATTAATTATAGTAAGTTTTTAAAAAATAATTTTATAAGCTACGATTTACTTTTCAACTTTTATTTAAAAAATATTCATCTTACCTTACACATTTTAAATTTTGTATTTCGATATTAATAATCATTAAACAATTAACTATTAATGATTTAAAAAAAAGTATAAAAGTTTAACAGTATAAAAGAGTATAATTTAGTACGGTAATATAACTAAATTTTATGGATCTAGTTCATTTATATGCGATAAATACCTTTTCTGGAAATTTTTTTTATCCATTTTTCGCGAACTGACTGATCAGTAGGAAATTCATGGAAAGAAATTTTCTTTCCGGTTGAATCAACAGGTTTTTTTTTTTTATTCGATGTACAGTGAGGTACACAACAGTAACTCATTATGTAAAATGCTGATTACAAAAAACAATAAATAAAATATTAGATAATATAAAAATTAACTAATAATATGAACGCAGATGTAAAGCTAGCTAAGACGCTAATCACAGATATCGGAAACGTTGGAATGGCTGGAATGCCGGGCCGGCTGCCTGAAGCTATTATTTTTTCAAAACAAACCGCCCGTCATGCAGCGCCACCTACGAATTTCAGCGGACCGGGAAGCAGTTCCAATGGACAGGTCTTATATATGATAAGGGGGTCTTGATCTATGATTTTTCATCCGGCATCCGATATATTTTACTGTTATGTTGGCAACACTGCGATATTTTGAGTGGGCGTGCTCTGTTGTTAAACCTTAAGCACTAAAAACTAAAAACATATATGAAACGATCTGAAAACTGATTCTTTTTTTTTAAAGCAGGAAATAACCCTAGTTTTGAATATTACAAAATGCCGTATTAACAATAATAAAATATATTTTAATTTTGTTGAACATATAAATTAAATCACGTGATTGCGAATGGCGAATTACGAATCAGTTGAAGATAGTCGTTTTAGTGAAGTAGTAGCGTTTGTATATGTCGTCGTCAGTCATTCAGGTTAACCTCATTTATTTGAACTTGAAATCAGCATTGTTACAAGGAAAATAGCTTTCAGATTCACCAACACATAATACAATTAAATAAATACTGCACACAATTACGATAATTCAATAAAATTTTTAACATAAACATATTTAAGGGGTCATGTGATGCCATTCCACCAATAAGAAAGCAGTATTTCAACCGCCTCGTAAGGATTGTACTGATGTTATGAGAGGCCATTGTTGCCCTAAGGTTTCTAAAATAAATTTAAATCTATTTCAATAATGAATTTGAATAACAATTATTTCTTATTGCGATGTAAACATTGTTCAGTTTATTATATTAAGTGTTTGTATTGTATTATTTTAGTGTAATATAAACTGATAAACTATGCATTCGCCGATATTAGAATGGCTGTCGTTATTCAAGGACATAATTCCCGGAATTAAAATAAACATTGTAAGGTGTCAGATCACTGCATGTATATTCAGGATACAAGACCGGAAGGTAACTATTGAGACTTGATGTTAAATTAATGAATACATGCGATGTCAAACTAAGCAATTAATTTTTTTATCGTACGAGGCTTAGTTCGATATCGGACATAAGTTTGTACACATATATCGCCATTTTCACAAGTGTTTTTTTTTTTTTTTTTCTTTTCTTTTCGGGGTTAGCAAACATATCACATATTGATGTACATCCTTCGCGATTGTTTCGCTTAAAATTTTTTTAAAAGCAAATAATCATTCGGAAAAAAAAAAAAAAAAAAATTACAGAAGTGTCATTCATTTTTGCCCTTTATTTTTGCAAAATGTTTTTGTGAAATCTCATGTGCTCATAAATGTATATTTTTAACGGCGTAGTCTCATTCAGTATAATAAATTTCAAGCGGAAAATCCTTTCTTATTTCCTTTATTCCTGCCACTAATCAGATTTAAAAGTAGCGTTTTTATGTTTGTAAATAAATCAAGTTTGTAAATACTGCGTGTTCATGAACGGCCTTTTGTGTTTATTAGATTCTAACATTTTTACAAATATTTTTCAAGACTTCTTATCTTATCTCTTAAAAAGTATGCTTTTTGTGAATTCTAGAAAGTTTAATTAATGTGTGCTGGTACTTCATTTTAAATTTTTTGTTTTGATAATTTTACTGGGATTTGTTTTTATGCGGATAATATTTTCTTATGTCTTAAGTGTTTTGATTTTGATACATATAAGCGTGAGTGCTTCATTCGAAATATATGCGGAAAATTACAGTGTTAAATTTTCTTTAGTATTAATGTAAATTATTTGATAAAAGTCGGTTTTAAGTAAATATACCATATTGCTATTTATTGCATTTTTTTATGGGAATACTACTACTTTTATTCATGTATTTATATAAGATATTTTTGATAGCTAATTGGCATATTTCCATAGAAATATTTAAATTTTAACGCATAAACATAACAATCAGCTGAATTGCTTGATTATCATTGTTTTTGTAAAGTAAATCTTTTGCTTTTGTTAAGCACTTAATGGTGTTTCTTAATTAAACATTTATGTCTTACAAAAAATGTTATTAAACAATTCCGTTATACAAAATGAATCGTACACAATTAAAGAATTATTATTTTTTTTTATTTTTATTGCAGAGGAAATAAAAAAAAAAAAAAAAAAATCTTCTAAGGAAATAATTTTAAAAAGAAGCTTATCATTTTGTTCAATTTTTTTTTTTTTTTTATGTAGCATCACAAGTTGAAAGTTGCAACTGATTTCAATTGTGCGTATGCTTTGAAGTGTAACTCTTTAAGCTAAATTTTATGTGATTAAATGAAAATTTTAAAGAGATTTTTTGTTACTTTATCACATACTGTTTTGTGATTTATATTCTTTTATAAAAAAGTATTTTAATTCTGAAGGGCTTTAAAGTTAACTTTTTTTTTCCGCTCTAGGATATCCCTTTTTTTAGTCATTATTTTTTTCTCCTATTTTAATTTTTCCATTCAGATCATGTAATTTAATAGAAATAACTTTATTCTGATTCTGAACATGTGTTCGAGTGTTGTTTCTAATATTAAAAATCTTAATTTATTTAAAATATGAATAATTATGTAAATAACAACAATTTATTCATTTAAAATTACAGAAGGAAACAATTGTTTTCATTAGATTATTAATATCAATTTTGCATCAGTGTTATAATATATACAAAGTGTTTCATAAATCTGGATTCACCAAAATATCTTGGAAAGAAAACCATTTCACAGAACATATCAGATTCAAAAGTTTCATGCATTCAAATTCAAATGATCTATCAGATGAGGACACAAACTCCATTTTTTCTAATGGAAACCTTACTGTTTTCTTCACAGGATTATATTAAGCAGAAAAAAATGTGTATTAAAACATGTATTGCTCATTTTATATTTTCACAAGTAGGGAGAGCATAATGATTTGCAAAAATGCCATGAATTCAAATTATCAGTCATCAAATAACATAAGGGGGACCCTGAGGTTCCACGGGACAAAAACTCAATTTTTAAAAATGAAAATCATACTTTTTCTTCACAGAATCGTGTTAAATAGAAAAAATTCTCTGTTAAATCATGTATTTCTTTTTTTTTTTTTTTTCATGGGGAGTCTTGGTGATGCTCATTCTTATGAGATAAAAAATCTGTAATCCAAAAATCTATAATAATAAATGGAAAGGTTTGTCTGTCTGTCTGTCTGTCAGTCTGTTCTTTTATACGTTCAGCCCCTATTGAACGCAGAAGTACAAAAATTGACATACTGATGCTCTGGAACATTTCTGAGTTCCTCTTACAAACAGAATTTAAAAATTTTAATTAGTTGTGGAGATATTAATTAAAATGTAAAATCATTTCTAATCTAAAAGCGATCTCAATGGCTGAGAAGTCACCGCCATTGCATAAAAATAGATATTTTAACAGAGTTAAAATTAGAAAAAGTGGAAAATAAATTAGAAATATTTGTCCGATCGTTACGATTTCGGTACCAAATGAAAGGGGAATTTTTTCTGAATTTAAGTGTGCAAGCGGCTTATCGGTACCACAATTAGATTTTTTAAAATTAACTAAAGTATGAATTTTTTGTGACAACATCATTTCAAATGCCGACCGTCTGCCATGATAAAGGAAATGATAGTAATGGATCAAGATGTCACGTGTTTTACAGTGGGAATAAAAATTGCAATTTTCAAACTTTTTCAAATTTTCATTCACGTTACATTTGAATTAATATTCGGCTTAGACAGCATATTATAAAGCTACTGTTCAATTTTCATGAAAATATCCGGATAAACAAAAAAAATAGATTAAATTTTGTTTTATATTTTGTAGTATATATTTTAAATTGAGATATGCCGTTGAAATTTCGTAATATTAGGTTTTAACGCCCGATAATTCGATTCTGAATATTTTTTAAAGTGTAGAATTATTAGGAAGGGCTTGAGGGGGAGGGAAGAAGGGCGAAGGGGAAAAAAAAAAAAGAGAGAGAGAGTTACAGCGTTTGAAATTGGTATTATTAAGTTTTAAGGAAAGATAAATCGATTGCGGATATATATTTTCATATGTAAAATTATTAGAAGGGACGGAAAGGGGGGGGGGAGGAAGGGGCAAAAACGTAGAAAAGGAACGGTTGTTTCGAAGAAAACGGCGGAAAACCCAGAACGCCATTATTATTTTATATTTTGCAGAGTTTCGAATTCTGGTACTCCTTTCACATTTCATACTATTGATTTTTAACTGTATTTAGCCCGGAATTACGCAAGTTTCGGAGAAAACCACGAAAAAGTCAGACATAAGTCGTTTTATAATAGTGTTTATATCATTTTGTATCTCAGCTTCTAATTAGCATAATTTCAAAAGTAATATGTCATTTTGAAAATTATTTGAATTAAATTTGAAAGTAGACGCCACAAATTTCTGTCACCTTCCATTAACTGACTACCGTAAGTAATGGAATTCGAGATTTCACGTGATTTACACGTTTTAAGGTGTCCTGATTAGGTTTTCTTTTGTATCTCAGCTACTAATTAAAATAATTTTATAAGTAATACATTATTTGAAAGCTTATGTTGATTTGGAATTGAACAGTAGATTACAGAATTTTCTACCGCCAGATGGCGCTGTAATATTCTAAAATTTCAATATTTCGAATTCTGAATATGATTAAATTGTTTTTAATACATCATTCGAAAGATATTTTAAAGAGCTTTTGCATTATCGAAAGTGGAATTTGAGATTTCACCAGATTTACACGTTTTAAGGTCTCCTGATTAGGTTTTCTTTTGTATCTCAGCTACTAATTAAAATAATTTCATAAGTAATACATCATTTTAAAGCTTTGTTGATTTGGGATTGAACAGTAGATTACAGATATTTCTACACCAGATGACGCTACAATATTTTAAAATTTCAATATTTTGAATTCTAAATATGATTAAATTAATTTTAATACATCATTCGAAAGTTATTTTAAAGTACTTTTATATTATCGAATAACCTACATTAAATTTATCCAATAGAGGGCGCTAATGGCAATTATTCGAGATTTCACCTGATTTATATGTTTTAAGATGTCCTCAAGGGGGCCAAAAAGTTAGAAATTGAGTTAGACTGTTCAAAATTGGTATATGTAGGTTTTGGGTGCCTACGAGTCAAATGAGGATATTTTCGAGTGTAAAATTAAGGAGGGACAGGAAGGGTGGTGAAGGAATACGCGCGCGCAACGAGCGTATATATGAATTCGTGAGCACTGCGCGCACACGGGTCTACGCTGACGAAGGCAGAGGGGACCCGGTGTGAGTTTTTACCCGATCAGAAATGATTTTTTTTTTTTATTATTATTCCTTTTCTTAAGAATAGAAGTTTATGAGTAACAACATGGAATTTTGAGAATTCATAAGGGTGATGAAGGAATACGCGCGCGCAGCGCTCATATATATGCATTCGTGCGTGTGCATCGCGCACGGGTCTACGCTGCCGAAGGCAGTGGGGACCCGGTACGACATTTTTCCCGATCAGAGTTTTTTTTTTTTTTTTGTTTCACACGATAAAAATTAATGCAATTTTGAGAATTCGTTAATTATAATGATTCATTTAAAAATAGTGACCAGCGAAGCGGGCGTAGCCTGCTAGTATCTGAATAAAAAAAAGAAATTTCACTGAGCACAATGATTACAAAGGTGTTGCACACACACACAGGGTTTTGGACCCACCCACATGCCTCCCCCTCCCCCTGTTTTTTTTTTTTGGGGGGGGGGTTCACCCACTTGGTTTCATCCTATTATACGGTACCCCGCCAAAACTGGCGATGACGTGTTGCGCCTGGCAAACCCATTTGCCGGTCACGTGAATTTGCTCCTCTTGTGCTTCTCCTAGTTCAACCCATAAGCGCTTTCATCTCATTGGATTAGTCGCATAGCGGGAGCGTTAAAATTTATATGGCTTTAGCTGATTGGTTTAGCTTTCATATCAGAGCCGATTTTAATTTAAATTAATTCAAAATATTCTTTTTGTGTCAGGATCTTCAATTGTTAAATATGGTTTTTATCTTCTCTTTTACTTTTTTTAAAGCCGCCACGGTATATGTAAGTAAGATTAATTCTAGATTTTACTGTTTTTAAGTGATTTTTTAAAGTTTAAAACAAAAATTTTTCAGTGTATTTTTATATATTTTTTAATAAATTTACAAAGAAAAAAAGGGTAGGGCATGATAGTCATTGCTTCGGTATAGATTTTTTCATGCACCATGATTTGATTAGGTGCATTCAGTGATTATTTTTTTATTTATTTATAATGTTTGCGTAGCGATCTAGCATCAGAATACTGATCCTTATAGTACATATTTCATGCACCTTGAAATAGGGGTGTCTAGGGTGCCTCGATAAGATAAGAGTGGCGACAGATCTGTGACAGATTCTCATTGGACAAGACTCACCGTCAGCCGCCCAGGGCAATTGTTGGATGATGCTCCGTAGGTTTTACATTGAGAGTTTCACATATGTCGAAAAAAGCATTTTTATCTCTTGATATTAAGTAAATTTGATTTTTTTTTCTTTCAGAAATACATTAAGAAAGATTATTTGTAAAATATCAAAACATATTTTACTGAATAGTGTTAATTATTAATCTGTTTTATTAACTTAATTGATGGACGAGATAGGCAGATTCTTTTACTGGCCTGTTTCACAGCTTATAAATTAATATAAAAAGAAAAAATACTGTATGATTATTGTCATAACTGATCTGTAATCATCTTATTTATTAAATATGTTACTTTTGTCCTATTTTTGTGCTATTTTAAATAAAAAAAATAATGATTTCGTTGATAAAGCAAAGTAGAAACATTTGGCGATATTTAACATGGTACTGGCGAGAGATTCCCCGTCAGTGTTTTGACATCTTTCTCAGAGAAAGCTTTAAAAGCTTTATAAGTGTGTATCTCTGTGTGTATTATGTGTAAGAGTATGTACTAAGGAATATATATGTAAATTGTTTCTTATTTATTACGTCTGACTAATTACGAATAATGTTTAATTTTCTTCAATAAAATTGATAGTTATTTACTATTTTGAAAATAAAGATAAAAATAAAATAACTAAAAATAAATTCATTAGTTTCTTTTTTTCTTTTCTTTTCTTTTTTTTTTGAAAATAATGAGTTTTGAAAGCATTAAAATTTATAAATATATTTAAATATTTTACAAACGTTGTTTCTTTTTAATTGTTTGTTAAAACATTTATTTTGTGGGAGGCATAGTATTTCTCCCCTAGAAATGTTTACATAGGGTGTGAATTAAATCTGGCGATACCTTTAATTAGAAAAAGAATGATGATACGATTTTAGATTAAATTATATGGTGTGTCACTCACACAACTTTCTCTTACACTGCATTTCAATGTTATAAAGACAGATCGCATATTAAGTTCAGTAAGGTAAAATAATATAGTTCAATGTACTTTAAAATGAATCTAAAAAAGGTGTAGGCCATTGTGTCATTTGGCATAAAATTCTATGCGAGGGGAGCTGCCGCCCTCCTAACCCTCCCCGCCCCGTTTAATTAAAGTGCTTACAATTTTTAAAAAAATAAAAGTCTAATTTTAAAAACCTCTCTTTCTTTCTTTGTATGAGTGTATGTTACAAAAATTTTGTGGTAGCTCGAGATCAAGATCTAATGCACAATATTTTACGAAAGTTTTTAATTTTGTCGCATTTTAGCATAAACTGGAGTCTTTCAATTTTTGGTGCATATTAGTTGACAAATGGTGCTACTATGCTGAAATTCCTGATTTTTTAGGAAAGCTAGATCTCAACTTCTATAGTGTATAAACGTATCAAACATGATAGTTAAGATGGTTAATCTAAAAAAAAAAAAAAGACAAAAGAAAAGAAAGCAAGCAAAATAAAATGCTACCGTTTTAAACTTTATTGATAAATGTGCTTATCAATATCTCCTGGCTTTCCTCGCAGATCCATTAAGCACATTTATACAAAATATGCACATAAAAAAATTGACAGTTAGTATCAATTTAAATTATTTATTTTATACATTTAAAAATTCTTTTTTAATACACTTGAACTTGGCCAAAACTTATTATTAGTTTATTAGATTTATTGGTATAGCTATTACTGTACTGATCCCCAAAAAGAAAAAGAAAAAAAAACTATATCTGATTCCCTAAAACTAATTGCTAATTTTCTTATATACATCCCTTCTACCGTTCATTTACCTTTATTATTGTTGTAATCAAAATTTCAGTTTTCTTTTTTTTGCTAAAAAATCACAGGCTTTTAACTGCTCAAACAGATTTGAGCAATGCTATAAGTTAAAAGAGTTTCCTAAAAATCCCGAAAGGAGGAAACTTTGGGCCTCCAAAGTTAAACGCTTTAATTGGGAACCAACTAACGCAAGCTATTTGTGTGAAGTAAGAATTTTTACATTTTCAATTGTTTATTTATTATTTTCTTTATGTACTTGAAAGTTCTTTCTGCGATTAATTTTCAATTACATTTAAGAGATTTTGTGACTTTCATAGTTAAATCGTCTAACAATTTACTATACATTGTTCGCACCAATCTTGGTAATTTAATGGTCGGAAAGAATCACCTAGAATACTATTTAGTGGTTAAAATATAAAATAATAGTCAAAGTTTTAAGTGCACACATTTTACATATATTTACATATTGTTACTGCATATGTCAATATTTTCACAACGAAACTATACACATACTTTACTTTTAAAACATTCTAAATGCAAAAATGTATATATATTTATTTTTTAGTAACACTAATTCCCACAAATGTAAGAAAAAAAAATAATAAATAAAATAAAACATAATTAGTTAATTTAAAATTAATTTATTAATTAATTTAAACAAATAATACAAAAACCATAAATTCTGAAAGCCTGCAATATTTTTTTCGGGTAGAAAAAATTAGAGCTCATATTTATCAACAAGGCACAAGTGTTGTGTGAAAGCAACGATGCACTGTAGCTTTCTAAAAGTACCACTTTTTCAGAACCTTGAAGATAGGACAATATTTTCTCCCCCCCCCCCTCCCCACGTTAAATCTTGAACATAATATCAAAATGCAAAAAAAATCTGTAAAGAATTAGAAATGACCAATTTATTATTATATTCTTATTATTTCAGAAATTAAACTTATTAAGTAAAAAATATTACAGTTTATTTTAAAAAAAAATTGTGCTACAAAATGAAAAAATAATGAAATTAAATCGGGATGCATTATAAATTCTTAAATGAAAAATTTCCCTTAATTCACTATAAACAAAAAAATTCTTTAGTTCAGTATAATGTTTTTGGTTTTTAAAAATCTAAGTTAAAAATAATGGTTTAATAATAATAACAATAAATTGAAAATTAACACACAGAAAAAATTAAAATAATTATTAAATAAAATTGATAGAAGTCGTAAATTTGTGGTTCTAAGAGCAATTCTTTTTTTTTTTTTTCCTTTTTATAAATTTGGCAATTTAAGTCTATCGATAACTTGTTATTTGACAAAACTAAAAATAATTTAGTGAAAAGAAAATGCTTAATTTCAATACAATTTGAACCAGTGGCGGATTTAAGGGGGGGCTAGGGGGATAAAGCCCCCCCCCCCCCCAAAAAAAAAAAAAAAAAAAAAAAAAAACACTGACATTCACAATTGAATATTGCAATTGTAAATTTTTTATTGGTCTATAATAACACTTTGAAAATTTTTAGCCCCCCCCCCCCAAAAAAAAAAAAAAAAAAAAAAAAGTCAAGTTCTGGATTCGCCACTGATTTGAACGAATTATGAATAAATTAAGTCTTTTTTACTTCTAAGAAAATTAAATATCCCGCCAGAAAAGTAAATGTTCACCAGAAGCATTTTCTCGCCAACGTAAGATAAAGGTCATATCTAGAAAGAATCAACCCCACTCGTAGCTCACGCAAGCAACCCAAGATTTCATCCACAGCGGTTGCGCACTGAGAACTGACGCCACTCTTAGTAATATAGGCACCCTAGGGGTGTCCAGTGATGTTTTTTTTTTTTAATTTTTATGCTTGCGAAGCAGGCATACAGCAGCTATTGTACTGATCACGGCCTATAGAAATTTTCATGCATTTACTGTCTCATGTCTCGCAAATTAGGGTATACAGTGATTATTATTTTTTTTTTAATGCTTGCGAAGCAAGCATACTGGCCGTGGCTTATACAAATTTTCATGCATCACTAATTAGGGGTATCCAGCAGGGTTGGCAAACTGGGCCCAGCCCAGAAAACCCGCCCGGGTTTTTCTGGGCGGGCCCACCAACAAAAAACCACTGGGTTTTTGCAAATAAGTGGGGTTTTGTTAAATTATTTATAATTTACAAATACCATCTATAAAGTATAGGAAACACCTTACCTTTAAAGAAAAAACTCTTAATTTTTATTTTCTAGAAAATAGTATTGAACATAAAAAGTAGTTACAGTTATAAATACAATAAAAGCAAGTTTATCTTCTATAATTGGTTCAATTTTCCTTTTCCTGTAAAACTGAACGATATTTTTGTTTAACAGCGGGCATAAATGTTGTCCAGAATCAATATTTAACTAATTAAATTGTTTAGTTTTAAAACTCTGTAATAATTCTATTTTAATTTTAGTAGCAATATAATTATAAATCTAATAAATAAATAAATAAAAAGGATAAAGCAGTGCAACTTATTTTTATAATTAAAACTAGTTGGCATAAGTGGATTTTGCTCAGTTCCCCATCATACTAGCAGGCTTTGTCCGCTTCGCTGGTCACTAAATTTAAAGGAAACTCTTTTCTATATAGCTTTATAAAAATAAAATAAAATAAATCACTGAAATTGTTCAAAAGCTCGCTTCAGGTCCCTACTGCCTTCGGCAGCGATTTGGTCATCCACTGCAACTCGGGCGCTTGTCCCTATTACCTGCGACAATGGTTTACCAATGAGCTTCCATTTAGGTGCTTATTATATAACAGTTTCGAAATAGATAGTATCGAAAAAATTGGAGTTTCCCTTTTATATTTGAATCCCAGTTACATGTGAACAACCCTATACGTGGTGCACATAATATTTGCTTTTACATTACAGTAATCCCTTAACATTCGCGAAGGTTACGTTCCAGGAAAATCTCGCGAATGTTAAGTCTATCTTCTTATAGTAAAAAGGGGGTTAGGTTCCATAAAATCTGAATTAAAACAGCAAAGTATATAATACAAAAAAGATATTTATTTTTATCGTGTGCAAAAAATAATTTATCTACACTTACTACACATAAATATATACATACATTATTTTATGAGTTATGTGAACAGACATAGTTAGTAATTTTTGATTGTTAAAAGATCGTCGAGCACTGATACTAATAGAGGGGACATTGCAATCCTTATAGTGAAGCAAACATAAACTCAGATAAACCGGTTTTTTCCATGTGACCGTGGAATCCACAGTGCGCTCGCTAATCTGCTAAACAAGCCAAACTGTGGATTCCATGAACAATGGATGTGGAAGGGTGACTGATAACTGAAGGAATGTGGGATTATTACTAATGCTCTTGAAATATTCACTCCCTTTTTACAACTGACACTTAAAATTGATGGATAAGTATTTCACAGACCAAAGAAAATCCTTCAAATTTTACACACTTTAAAACCAAAAGAGAGAGAGAGAAAAAAAAAAAAAAACCCGCGAATAATCGAGGCACTTATTCGCGAATGTTAAATCTTGTCACATTTCTATGTTCGCGAATAATCAAAACTCGCGAATGTTAAGGGATTACTGTATTTCCTATGTTTATATTGTTTATCCAATCAACCATAAAATGACAGCAATTTCACGCCAGATATTACAATATGCTGTGACCGGCTACGTCGCCCCCCCCGTCGGGGAGTTCGTGCCCCCCCATCGGGGCAGATTCGCAAAATCTGTCGGGGAAAAAACACCCCTTTTTCCCTTTTGTTCAGCAACAAAATATTTTTTTCCATTTCATCATTCGGAGTTTGTCTTTCTAGAGAAGTTTTTTTTTTTTTCTTTCCAGAAAAACTAATGGCATGCAACTGCTTTGTTTTGCTAGCATTGATATACTATGTATTCCTCTTCTATGCCAGTTGGTGGGAACGACAACAGGAAAGTAAAGAAAGCGGCGAGTATTATTACAAGGATTGACCCATTCCTTATCTATTCCTTATCTTCTAAAATCACACTTGTGATGTTTCTGTGAAGAAGTCGCCTTTTTATTGCCTATTATCCAGCTCTCTTTGAAATGGACAAAAAGCATGTAGGCTATAGTATGTTTCCATTTCCCTTTTTGTCTGTGAACAGCAACTAGACCACACACACACATAAGCTTTTTTTTTTTTCTTCCCTGGAAATTTTTAAGAATAAGATATCTCTTTAAAAAGTACATCGGAAAAAACAATCTTAATTCCCCCCCCCCCCCCTTTAATGAGAACAAAAAAGAAAGAAATTTCATTCAAATAGATCACGAAAATATAATTTGCATATTGATTTAAGTCACATTTCCTTTAATTCTACAAAATCTTATTCAGCATACTGTTTTCAAATATTTTGTGTCTATGTCGGCTGTAGGTGTAGGGAGGATCCTCCATCCAAAGAAAATATCTAAAAAATAAGATGAAAATGTGTCGCTTTTGCTTTAGAACTTAAAGACAGCTTTAACAATGAAAAATGAAATAAGTAAAATAATTGAGACCTTTTAATAAGATTTGTTTTTTGCATTCTATTTCTAAAGAGAAAATTCTTTTAACTATTTGTGAAATTTTATAACGATAATTTGTTTAATATCTGTCAAATTCAAAGCATTAAAATACTTCCGTGTAATTAAGAGTCGTTTTAATAATTATATGAAATTAAAATTGTTATATTTATTTTACATCGCTACACTCTGCATCACCAACAAATTAAAAACGCATTTCTCTTTTTAAAATTTACTTTTAATTACTTTTTGCTAGAGAGTCAGGGAACAAAAGGGAAGAAAAAAAAAGGCAATCTGAGAACAATACAACTTTTACCGATTTTTAATGCTTGTTTGTATGAAAATTAAAAATTTCGGAAACAGTAAAGAATGTTCTTGCTCTATTTTATCAATTCAGCCGCTCATGAATGTTTATATTTTATTATTATCATAAAAGTCATATTGCAATTTTTCATTCAGCATTTTTTTTTTATTTTTTTCATAAAAAAATATTATCCCCTCCGTGGAAGATCAAAATTGTGATGGCATGTTTCCGGGCCATCCTTAGGGATAGGGTGTGTCCCAGACCGTCGCCAATTGTCTATTGAGCAGCACTAGTGCAACGTTAAAACCCAACCAACCAACCAACTATAAAATATATTAATAATGATGAAATAATTCAGCCAACGACTGAAACATCTGTCGGTTCAATTTATAAATGTTAGAATAGTGAAAATCTACCTCAGAACTTGCAGTGCAGAAAGCAGGTTGCAAAATTTAATGATTTTAGGGCTTCACAGTGCAAGATCAAAGAAATTAGATTTAGAAAGAATAGTAACAATATTTGATAAAATCTATCCCAAAAGCCGAATTCAGTTACAATAATACGTAAATGGATTTTATTTTTTTAATTTTAAATTTAAATTTAATGAGTATGCAGGTGATTCCCAGAAATCCACACAAATTGGAAAAAAATTATGTGTATTTTGGAATTTTGTGAAAATTAGCATTTATGAAACGAGATTTTTGATACTGTAATGCATAAAAAATGAGGTAAAATACAAATAAGTATGCTTGGAAAATAATTAACATAATTAAAAAATTAAAGAAAACATTAAAGAGAATAAGCAACTTAGCAAAAAATATGCATATAATGAAGTTTAATTTAATTTTTTCTTGAATTAAGAAATTAAAATTTATCTAATAAAGTAAGATACAAAATTTTACACAACATGTGATACAATATAAGCTTCTATTACAAGTATATTACCTTTTATTACTTTTTTTTTAAATATAGGCAAAATAGTTTTTTATTTTATTTATTTCTTGTTATTTATGAACAATTATTATTTCTTGTTTATAGCATTAATGCATTTAAAATTTATCATCAACAGAAAGTAATCTGCATAAAATTGACTTTCTGTGTTTCGTGAGATTCAATTTCTGATGAATCATTGAATCATTGTTAATATCAGTGCTATCTTGAACTTTTCATATTAAAAATTTTGCTGTCGGTTTGATAGTTACATTGTTTACAACATGCAGATTTCTGGAAGTCTACTGCATTTGTTCATGAAGTATTTAACATTATGAAGATTAAATAACGTAATTTTAATATTGATGTTGTATGATTATGAGAAAATTATACCTTAAGTGCATATTTAAATCAGCATATTGTAAGTAAAATTTGAACGTTTAAGAGAAATGTAATATGTATATACTTGGTTACAAATGAAATTTATACCATGTTAAGAAGGAAGTTTTATCTGACATTTGTTGGATGTCTTTGACTCTATTTATTTTTTCACAATTATGCTCATGCTCTAATATGCATGATTTACTTTTTTTTTTTTTTTTTTTTAATATACATATTACATATGTATTATTTTAGGAGGGTAGGGAATATCTTGATACATCGACGAGATGACACGGCGATTAAGTGAAAAGCTAACTTTATAAAAACAATCTACCTTGAATTTAATACTCTAATTCTTCCATAAAATCTCTAATTTTCAGCTGGAAGAACACTAGCTTATAAATTATGAAATGTGAATGCGGCATTGGTGATGAATTTAATTAAATATAATTTTTCTTTAAATACTCCAATTTTCAACTGAATTTAGGAGTTTTTTACTGTGAAATCATAATCATTATTTTTAATTTTTGACAAAACCAATTAAAAAATTCTTTTTTGTTAAAAACAGAACATTTCTATAATATGATAATAATATAACGTGATTTATCATGTAACATGAATTGGAAGTTAAAAGGTTGGCAGCTTGTAAAAGTAATTTAAAATGTCAATGCAAAGTGGTCTGAAAGAAGAAAAAAAAAATCACATTTTAAAGTATTTTAAAAATATCTTAAAACTCAATAATTTTGAAATGAATTGAAAAAAGTTTGAGTGTAAACTCATATTATTTTTAACCAATTTTTAACTCTTGCCAAAATCGGTTTACAATACAAGATTTTTAAAATACTTGTTTTTCAGCTCCAATGAAAAAAAAAAAAAAAAAAAATACGGGATTTATAATCTAACATGATTTAAATTCGGAAGATTGCAAACTCGCATGTCTTAGCCAAATAATATGAAAAAAGAAATACTGCTAGCACGCAAATATTAAAATCTTAATGCAAAGTGACCTGAAAAATTACATTTTAATTAATTAATTTAAAAAAAAAATCTATCAAACAGAATTTTACTAAGAACCATCCCGATTAAATCAGCCTTTATTTATTTTATTATTATTTTTTTTAATAAGGGGAAAATTGCATTAAAGACGGTCTATTCGTTTGGACGTTACAGTGCCTCAAACACACAAAGGCTTCAAACTTATCACAACCCCCTCCTCCTTTTTATCTTAGTCGGTGTTACAAATAATACGGAAGCACTTAAAAAAAAACACAGACAAACAAAAAAAAAAATGCCATTGTATGTATATTTGACATAGCGGATAGACACTGACAGGAAGGTGCATGGTGTTAAATATGCCTGTAAAAATGTTTCTACATATAGTGCCCCCCCCCCCCCCCCCCCCCCGTCGGGGAATTGGTGACTTTTGAATTTTTGTCACCATTTTAGACTTTTAATCCATTGTAACAATAAGACTTAATCCCTTGTAACAATATGCTATGAGTGCTATTTCTGCCTTTTTCCCTTTTCAGATCTTACAACAGCTTATTGACATATACTATATAGTGAAAATAGCTTTATTGAAAAATTTAATTGCAGTAAATTCCCGCTCAGTAGCCTGCAGCGCCCTCTTCCACTTTCAGTATCTGAAACAGCCTGTTCGCTCACCATGTTATGATATTTCAAATTTCTGACTTTAGTAAAGTCCCGCTTGGTGGCGCCTTATCCCCGTTTTAGAACATACAACACCTTTCTCGCTCATTAGAATTTAAAATATTACAGCACCATCTGGCGGTAGAAATTTCTGTAATCTACTGTTCAATTCTAAATCAACCAACCTTTCAAATGATGTATTACTTATGAACATATTTTAATTAGTAGCTCAGGTACAAAAGAAAATCTAAACAGGAGACCTTAAAACGTGTAAATCGGGTAAAATCTTTAATTCCATTTTCGATAATATAAAAGAACTTTAAAATAGCTTTCGAATGATGTATTAAAAATAATTTAATCATAATTAGAATTTGAAATCTTAAAATATTACTGCGCCATCTGGCGGTAGAAATTTCTGTAATCTACTGTTCAATTCCAAATCAACAAAGCTTTCAAATGATGTATTACTTATGAAATTATTTTAATTAGTAGCTGAGATACAAAAGAAAACCGATTCAGGATACCTCAAAACATGTAAATCAGGTGAAATCTCGAATTCCACTTTCGATAATATAAATGTGCTTTTAAATATCTTTCGAATGATGCATTAACAATAATATAATCATAATTAGAATTTTAAAATTTGAAATATTACAGCATTATCTGGCGGTAGAAATTTCTGTAATTTACTGTTCGATTCCAAATCATAAAAGCTTTCTAATGATGTATTACTTATGAAATTATTTTAATTAGTAGCTGAGATACAAAAGAAAACCTAATCAGGAAACCTCAAAACTTGTAAATTGGGTGAAATCTCAAATTCCATTTTCGATACTGTAAAAGTACTTTAAAATGTGTATCGAATGACATATTTAAAAAAAAAATTTAATCATAATTAGAATTTGAAATACACATATTGGAATACATATTAGAATAAAATTTTATTTGCAATTAAATGTAAATTAAATTTTTTTTTTTTTTTTTAATTCTCCGAAATTTCTCTCAGTAATTCGACTTATCCCAAGTTTTCTCCGAAACTTGCATAATTCCGGGCTATATAACGTTAAAAATCCTTAGTACGATATGTGAGCAGAAATTCGAATTTGAAACTCTGCAAAATATTAAAGAATAAAGGTGCTCTGGGTATTCCGTTGTTTTCTCCGAAACTCCCGTTTATTAGAATAAAATTTTATTTGCAATTAAATGTAAATTAAAATGTTTTTTTATTTTATTTTTTATTCTCTGAAACTTGCATAATTCCGGGCTATATAACGTTAAAAATCCTTAGTATAATACGATATGTGAGCAGAAATTCGAATTCGAAACTCTGCAAAAGAATAAAGGTGTTCTGGGTATTACGTTGTTTTCTCCGAAACTCCCGTTTCTTTTCTACATCTTTTCCCCTTCGCTCTCTCCCCCCCTCCTTTCCGACGATAATAATTTTACACTCGAAAATATTCACATTCGATTTACCTTGCCTTAAAATCTAAATATACCAACCAATTTCAAACGCAGTAACTCTTTTTTTTCTAATTTTTGCCCCTTTTTATTTTTATTTAAATATTAATTTGAATTATTCAAATATTTCTGTTCGACAGCGTGTAAGTGCAGTAACACACAGAGGCTCATTTGTTTGTATCATAAATTAGCATAGTGATTATTATATAAAAAAATAAATAAGTAAACATTATCGTGCTACACAACTTTATTATGTCGCTCCATTGGCGGCTTTTGAATTTTTGTCGCCATATTAGCGATGGATTTTTTTTTTTTTTGTATGAAAAGGGGAAGACTGTTTTGCTAATAATTTTATCAGACTCTTTTTTGTTTATACGTAAGAATCCTTCATATTCTGCTTATGTTTTTAATGGTTTTTAGGTTTAAAATAGTGCTTGTTGAAATAAATTTCCTATCTTTAAAACTGCATTTGTTCTGTAAATTTTGTGTAAAAATAAATCATTTATGTTTTTATATATTTGATGCGATACTTAGATTAAAATGGCTGCTGCTATATTAAACTTCTTGTCGAAAAACGTTCGGTGTACTTCAACACCAAAATTAAAAAAATCGCCCAGCAGGATCTATTAGTGAAACTGATAAAATAAAAATATGGTTCATAGAGTTTAAATAATCTATTTAAAAAAACTTTTAAAACCCAAATTCTTAATGTATCGTATCACATATATATAGATATAGTAATAATATATAGATTGATCATTGGGGAGAAAAAAGGGATTCCTTTTCACTCGGGAAAAGACGGCGATTTTACCAAAATAAGGCAATCTTTCCCCGAGTGAATACACACGGGAGTACACACGAACATTTTAGCAAATAAAATTCATGTATAATTTATGAAAAACTCCAGATATAGTTTAAAATTCATTTTTCCTTTTTTTTTTCCAATACCACTTAATGACTGATTCCAAAGCTTTTTTTTTTTTTCGGCATAAAAAATCTTTGCACGATAATATGGGGGTGATAGATCTATCCATATTATTATATCTGTGATCACATAAATCTTTTCAAAGTTAGAATAAAACTTAATTTGAAAAAAAAAAAAAAAAAAAAGATGTAACTTTTTTGTTTATTAACCAAAAAAATTGATGAAATTTGAAATGCAAGTTGGTCTTGTGAGGTACAGGCTGTATATTGTATTTTTGTGTTCGTGAGAGAAAATTTAAAAGAATTTGAAAACTGCAATTTTTAATCCTACTTCAAAAACATGTGACTTAATGTGAAGCTGATTTTTTTTTTTTTTTTTTTCTCCTAATGGTTTCCATATAATCTTCTGCTGTTGCCACCTAAAATTCATACTTTAGTTAATTTTAAAAAATCTAATTGTCCGATTGATAAGCTGTTTAATGCATCGGATTCACAAAAATTTTTCCTTTCATTTGATATCTCATTTGTAACAATACGACTGATATTTCTAATTTATTTTCTAATCTTTCTGATTTATTTTCCTCATTTTAAATAAATGTATGTTTTTTTTTTAATTATTATAATTCTGTCGAAAAAAAAAATTGGCAACAATTAAATTATGGATAAAATTTAAATGGCTTATTTGTCAGAAATTAGAAGGTTATTATTTTCCTATTTTAATTAATTAAGAAAAAACTAATAAAAAATTCGAAAATCTGACTTCGATGTGCACAATGACCCTCCAGGGGGCACATTTGTGTTAAATCTCGTGACTGTCCGAGCTACCGTTTTCGAGAACAGTGAAATATATATACAAATATTGCTCACTTAATAGTATAAGATATATGTTCTCATAAATTTCTAGTACAGGACATTCTCTTAACATGATTATCATGTTAAGAGAAATGAATCTGACCAAACACTTGACACAGTGACAGAATGAAATCCACACATAATAGGCTATCCATTGTGTTCACTTTGATATATTTATCTTATTCTAATCTACTACCCAGGAGCAGAATTATATCCAATGTTCTGCAACGAGACATTAAAATTTGCAAATGTTCTGCAGGTATTTTGTCCAAATTTGTCAAAGCACAGTAAAATGCAAAATAAGCATAAAAATAATACTTATCAGTAAAATATTTATTACACATTTATAATAAAACATGATTTAAAATTTTTATTATCTAAAACTGAGGAATACACCGAGAATTTGCAATTTTTTCAGTGGCTTTTGGCATTAATATTGTCACATTAATGCAGGGTTCGCACATCGCACTAAAGAAAAAAAATGAGTGGGATTCTCCCACTCTAACAAAAAAATTAAGTGAGATTTTTAAAATTTAAGTCAGTAATTACATTTTACAGAAAAAAAAGTATTTTCAAGAAATATGCAAATTACAGACATGTGATTGCTTAAATTAGAAATTAGCTGAAAAATTTTCGCTAATATGATTGATTGGATGATTAGTTGAACATTGATAACGTCACTTTCAATAAACTGATGACATAAACACTTATATGTATAGTTTTTATCTACATTAAGCATTTTCAGGATTTTTTCATTAGCGTAAAAAAAATTCTTCAATATACCTGCAATAACTTTTATATCCACATAAAATCTTATTAAAATTTCACACCAAGAGAAAAACAAATTTTTCAAACAAATATAGAATATGATTTTTATGTATGTACATTAATCATTTATGTAAAAGTAGTAGTAGCTAATTATTAGTTTCAAACGCGCATAAAACCAACTGAGTATTAATTTTCTTAAATTGATTTAGAAAAAATTTTCTTACCTGAAAAATCTATTTTTCATTTCCCCCATGTTTACAAATTTGGTATAGATATCACACCCCATAAAGATTTAATTTAATTGAGAAAAAATAAATAAATTCATTAAGTTCAGCACTAAAGGTCTAAAAATAATTACATATGTCAGAAATATTGAGCACTTCTATTGCTTTATTGTTTCTAGAATTGATCATTGATCACAATTCGGATTCTGGAGATGGGGAAAGAGGGGGGCGGGATTAAAAAAATAATTACAGAGTAAGAAATATTAAACTCTTTCAATTCTACTTCTAGAATCTAATAAAGCAAGTTTAAAATGAATATTATAAATATAATTTATGTTGCAGATAGGTAAAGATTGGGAAACAAGACTTCTGCAGAACATTTGATTGCTGATCGCTAGACGGAGATAAATAAAGGGGCAGGTGGGCAAAAAATAATTACATGAGCAAGAAATATTTAACAATTGTATTTCTCTAAAGGTTCTAGAATCTCATAAAGCAAGTTTGAAATGGATATTGACATTTATGTTGTGGATGGAGAAAGATTAGGAATCGGAAGCTTTTGTATAACATTTGATCGCCGATTGTTCCATTTTTATTTATTTATTTATTTTTTAATGAACGATATCCGCAATTTTTTTAAAAACAGAAAAACTAAATTCGCGAAGTTCAATGAATATTAGATTTAAAAAAAAAAAATAATAAATAATAATAATAATAATAAATATCGCAGAAAATAAGTGCGGGAAAAGCGCGCATATGAAATTTTTTTAAGTGGGATTTTTTTTAATATTGCGCGATCCCGCGCTCTAGCGCGAACCCTGCATTAATGTGGATATACTACTTACAAAATGTTTATAAATTTGGTCTATACATTGAAACAATAACTGTTTCCAGCAATTTTCTAGTATACTAACAGATTTACAGGTCAGTTGAACATATCTAGGTTTTATTAATTTTAGAATGTTAGCTGTATCAACATCATCCAGTTAGGGGATAGATGAAATGTTCTGCAAAAGCCTCAATTGTTCTGCGACATGCGTCGCAGTTTTAAGCACTTTCTGCTCCTGGGATCTACTATTTTATTAGGATCAATTTTGTAGTTTCGTTTTCATGGTACCATTTCCAATGCAACAATCCTCAAAATGCATATTTATAAGGGATATCGCCCCATTTTGCTATGTTGATAAAATCTTAAATTACAAGTAATTTGCAAAATTTTCCTGTTAGAATATTTGCAGTCAATTATCTTCAAACAAGTATCATAAATGTTATTTTGAAGTTATCTGATATATTTATGATCCTCAAAATGGATATTTATGTTCAATTTTGCCCTATTCTGCCATTTTAAGTAAATCATAAATTCAAAATAATTTACGAATTTTTTAAATTGTAAAATTTATATTATACCCTATGATATTCATGCCAGTACCCTAAATAATATTTCAAAAGTGGTCTGACATCTTTACGATGAAAATATCCCTCAAAATTGACATTTATGTGAAATATTGCCGTATACTGCCATGCTAAGAAATTCGTAAATTTCCAATAACTTGCGAAATTTTCAGAGTAGCATGTCTAGTTACTGATGTTCATTCCGGCATCAAAACTCATATTTTAAAACTGGTCTCACATTTTTTCAGTAAAAATTTTCCATTTAATGCACATTTAAGTAAAATTTTGCCCTATTCTCCCATGTTAAGAAAAGCATAATTTTTTAATAACTTACGAAGTTTTAAATTCAAATGTTACAAATGAATAGGGTTCTTGCCAGTGTCGAAAGTAATATTTTAAAACTGATCTGACTTGTCTGTGACAATTTGTTCTTGAGATATAGTGTACACAGACTAACAAACTAACACACACCATACAAATTTTGCCATTTTCCATATTCCTCACACCTGAAAATGTGTAAAAAAAACCGAGGTCAAAAATTTTCACGATTACCTAAGTTTCTTATAATGAAGGGGAACTAAAAAATTTAAATGATATGTATTGTACTTAAGAATTTAAATTCTTTTATTTTATCAGTTATTGTCATTAAGAATATTTATTTTGAATAAGCATACATTAAAATAAAATATAGCTTAATCTTACTAATTAACACTTTTAATATTAGAATCAAACCAATTTTTATTTCTAAGTTAAATATTAGATTAATTATTAATTAGTAGTTTAATATAATTAGGTGTATTACAACTAATATGCTAAATAACATATATCTAACATTGCAATGCAAATGTATTCAAACAGACAGAAGCCCAGAAAAACCCACAAATGCCCAGAAAACCCCGGATTTTTGCCAACCCTGGTATCCAGTGATGTTTTTTGTTTTTGTTTTAATGCTCGCAAAGCGAGCAAACAGCAGAAAACATAATGACAGCGGCTCCATCAATTTTCATGCTTTTACTGATTCATGCCCCACAAATTAGGGGTGTCCAGTGATTTTTTTTTTTTTTTTTTTTTTTTTTAATGCTTGTAAGGCAAGCAAACAGCAACAATTAAACTGACCGCGGCAGCTCAGAAGGAAACCGACCTCTGCAATGTATACAGAATGAATAAAAAAAAAAAGGTCTAAATTTAAATATTTTTCTTTTAATAATATATATTTTAGTATTATTTTTATTATATTGAATGCGACTTTTGTTGGTGCGATCCACGTCAGCTCATTGGTGTGATTTACATTTAAAAATGGCGTTTGTTGATGTATTTTGTATTTAAAATTCCATTAACGATAAATTTTTTTCTATTTCATTTGCACGGAAAAACGATCGTTAAGAACATCAACAGCTGCCATCTTGGAAAGTAAATCATGTCTCTGAGCCGGCGGGGGAACAGATGCTGTATAATCTACCGGTTGGCGATTTTTTTCAAAATGGTGCCGGAATCACGCCAAAATGCCGTTTTCCAAAATCAATGCCATTTTTTATCACCCGTGATTACCGAAGTATTTTTTTTTAAAACACAACATAAATTTCAACCAAAAATAATGGTTTAAAAATGCAATTGTAATACAAAATACGCGAACTTAGTTTTTTTTTTTTTTTTTCTTTTTCCATGAAATATATAAATTTAAAACTAGATAGATATCATGAAATTCTTAAAAAAAAAAAAAAAAAATACAAAGGGTAAAATCGCATATTTTGTATTACAGTTGCATTTTTTAACCCTTATTTTTTTTTTTTCAAATTTATGAAGTGGTTTAAAAAAACTCCGGAAATGATGGATGATAAAAAACTACATCGATTTTGAAAAACGCTATTAATAATTGAAAAAAAAGGTCAACTTAATTATAAAATAACTTATACATTATTAAAAAAAATATATGAAAAATATCTTAACAATAAAATATAATAAATTAAGGAAAAAAAGAAAAATTTAGCGTCTTTATGAAAAATAATTTGAATAAAAAAAAATATCTTTTCAAAATATAATAAAGATTGAATAAGAATTTAACCAAAAATTTACAATCAAACACATAACAAAATTATGCAAATTATTTTAGTTTTTCAGGGGGGAGACCCCCTCTGAACTCCCCTTGTCTAAAACATAAAAATATCATTTATATAATAATTTAAAAAAAATTGAAATTTATCGCGTCTTTATAAAAAATAATTTGAATTAAAAAAAATATCTTTACAAAATATAATAAAGATTGAATAAGAATTTAAGCAAAAATTTACAATCGAACACATAACAAAATTATGCAAATTATTTTAGTTTTTCAGGGGGGAGACCCCTTCCCCTTGTCTTCGTGTATCAATCAAAATTTATTTTAAATTTAACAGCAACAAAAAAAAAAAATTACATTCAACATATAGCAAAAAACAAAACATTTTGCAAAATATTTTAGTTTTTCCCTTCTCAACCTCCCCATTCACTTAAACAAAACAAAAAATAATAATAATAAATAATTACACTCGAGAATTTTAGAAAACACCCTGAAACCCAAAATTTTTAAATAAAAGGAAAAAAAAAATTATTTTTTTTAAATTAATGATCAGATAGCTTGTTTTGTTACATGCACTTTATAAATCAATATAAGCATATAACTTTATCATCATATCCAAAATTTTTTAAACCATTTTTTATTTGCCTATCTAGTTTCATGAGATTTATCTCATGTTTTTTTGCCATTTTCTATATTTTTTAACCTATTTGCCCTCAAAAAACCTGAAAATACATCAACTTTTGCTGTAAACATCTTTTGCTACAACCAAAAATAATGGTTTAAAAATGTAGGCCTATTAGACAGGCATGAGAATTTTCCGCGATTTTCCGCTTTTTTGCGATTTTTGTTAATTCTGCAGTTTTTTATTTTCTTAAAATCAAACTCCAGTAACGATCAGTGTTCAAACGCTCCACGAAAAACTTTAGATTCTCAATCTTTTTCCATCCAAAATATAAATGTCAATATTCATTTTAAACATGCTTTATCAGATTCTATAACATATAAAAGAACAGAATTATTCAATATTTCCCACTCCAGGGGTCGATCCAGGTTTTAATTTTTGGGTCCCCTTTTTGTGAAAAACAAAATATTTTTGTGAAAAAATAATACAATATATATACCGTATATAAAACCTTCCATTTTTAACAATCATTCTAAATAATGTTTAATATCAAATTAACATAGTTTCATCAAACCAATTAATTAAAAGTAATACTGAAAACATGGAAACATTTCATAAAAAGATTACTTTTGTAAAATAAAATCTTGTGAAGCGCTCATTTCATAAATTTGAATTTTGTGAAGGGTCCTCTTTTATAGATTTGAATTTTGTGAAGGGTCCTCTTTTATGGATTTAAATTTTGTGAAGGGTCCCCTTTTATGGTGTGGAATTTTGTGAAGGGGCAGCAAAAGGGACCCAATTTTTGTCTGGATCGACCCCCTGCACTCATGTAATTTTTTTGTCCTCCCCCCCCTTTTTCATCTCTAACCATTGCCGATCAAACATTCTGCAGGAAGCCTTTTATTTTTGAATATTTATCCATCCACAGTATTAATTTTAAACTTACTTCCATAAAGAAGTAGAATTGTGTTTAATATTTCTCTCATGAACTACTTTTTATCCCTCCCCCCTCCCTTCTTTCCCATTTTCCACCACCAGCCAATGATTAAATGTTAATTGCTAGCTAACTTTTTTTTTTTTTTTTTTTAAACACATGTTTTATTGTGTTGATGTGCATTATTCTTTTAGTTTAATTTGTCACTTTTAAAATATTTTGTATAGTTTTTTCCTGTGAGCATTATTTTTCATTTGAAGTCAATTTTATGAACGTACATTTGAATAGTTTTCTCCGTGCGCGTTATTTTTCTTTTAAAATTAATTTTATGAACACGCGTGTTTCCTCTTTTTTTTTTTAATTTTTTGCACTCTCATGCCTGATTAGATGAAAATTTGAAGCCAGGCAAAGAAATAAACTTATCTTGAAAATTCTCAATGCATTTGAATAAAGCCATAATAAATAATTATCAAACCAAAAATAATAAACAATAACATAAAAAAGAAAACATACACAATAAAATAAAAAAGAATTATACAACCTGACCACCACATGCTCCAAAAAACAACGTTCTACACGCACGAAATTGTAGCAGCGAATGAATCAACGCTAATGGTACGCGAATAGTAACCCTATTGGCAGAAACACAGGGGTTGCCGCAAACAAAAATGTGCCACATTTGGCGAAAAATCGCCTCGCTTGGCGGGAAAAACAAACTTGGTGACGGTGGACATTACAGCATCTGTGCCCCGGCAAGGGTCGTGCCAACAAAAAGTGCAAGGGGGTGCCGCATAAAACGATTTCACCACAAATATAATATATTGACCTTGTAAGGTACGATACAGGCAAAAAATGAGGTACTTTTGCTGTTCTAAATATAAAACTTTGAATAAACATCATAAAATGTAATAAACTCGCAACAATTGTTTTGGGTTGAAAGAAAACATGACCCTTCGTCAGACGAACAATGTTAGCACGAGTGTTGCAATTAAAGCGGCAATGCACATCAATTTGTTAATCAGGTGGCATTAACAGTCACATGTTGCAATCAGTTGGTAATCGTATGTTGCCACTTTGATTACAGCACTCGTGCCTGCATTGTTAACCTAACAATGGGTCATGTTTTCTTTCGACCCAAAACAATTGCTGCGAGTTTATTGCTTTTTATGGTGTTTATTCAAAGTTTTGTATTTATTACTTTAAAATGCCAGTTCTGTGGTGCTTTATTACTTCTGCTGTCCCTCACAAACTTCAAATTCATAAAAAACAGCATTTTAAAAAGACTTAGTTTTATAAAAATTAGAGTTGCACTGAATAGTGATTTTTACCGAATACCAAATATTTGGTATTCAACCAAATACTTAAAGTTTCAGTGTAAAATATATCTTTATGCCCAGAACAGCTTAATTATTTAAATATTTATTGCATGTAAAAAGGATAATAATCACATTAAAAAGTATCAACATAAAATCCCAGCATTTAGCATTAAAAGATAAATTATATAGTAAAAATTGAAATAAAGCAAAAATTTTAAAGCATTGCTTTCTTTTCCCCTGTAAAATTTTATATATTTGAATTTTCCCCATATTTTATATTTTTCATAATTTTCCTTAATTGCACATTTTATATTTTTGCGTTTTCGAAAATAAGTTTTATTTTACATGTAGGCATATTATATATAATACTAGTATCGCCCAGTAGTCGAAACTCGACCATTTTTTTTGCAAAGCAAGGCAAAGCAAAGTTATTGCCTTGTCCTAAATGGAATGCAATTGCAACACAGCTGCGGCAATTGTTTGCCGATATTCCCTCTAAATGAATCAGCAGAGTTTTACTTAATATAACTATTTCTCTTTGTAGATGTTAGCCTTTCCTGAAATGAGAGAAAATCGCAACGTGAAAACGCCCCTTGTGTGATACAGCCAATGTTTATGTTTACATTCGAAACTGGAAGTTTACCATTTTTTTTCTGGAAATTTGTGATTTTAAATTAAAATTTTATCAATTTTACAGAAAAAATAACTCAGTCAAACACATGTAGACAGAAACTTATATATAACTATACCCAAATATCGGAATTAAAATCGGCAGATAATTTCTGTTATTTTTTGATAATTTTTTACAAAAAATCCAATGTACGATTAACATAGAAAATCTTTTCCATGGCTCCATGGACAGACAGTGACGTCATCACTTCGCTTGCGTATAGTGATGCTACATTACATTATACAAATTACTGTGTCTGTGGTTTTATTTGAGTTTTATGAAATAGCCAGATTTAACAACTTTCTACTTTTAGGTATTTTTTAATGTAAAGGAATACGTGTATAAAAGGGAAAAATGGGGGAAAATGCATAAAAAATAAATGTATTTTTAAATACCTTCTTGACATCGTAAGAAAATAATATTTGTATTTGCACCTTCCGGCTAACCATACCTTTCGAATGATACCATTTTCAACCCTCTACTCCTATAATTAATATGTTAAAAAGGGACTACAAATTTTATGCTTGCCTATTAATATATAGATTTATGCATACCATTATAGTCAGGGCCGTAGGAACATATTCTGGGGTTCCCCCCATAAATTCGTCTGGGCCCCCCTCCTATTATTTTAGAACAAAAACTGTATTGAAATTTCCATATCAGATTTTACTTTTGTAACGATACAATTACCCTGATACCCCATAGCAAAAAATGCGAGAAGCACGACGTACGTCGCAGATTTTTTTTTTTTTTTTTTAGTCTGCAGATTATGTCCAAATCAACATTATGCAGAAATTCCAAATCTCTCGATTTTGGCTGGAAAGATAGCGATTTTCTATCTTTTTCCATCCACAACATAAATATCAATATTCATTTTAAACACGCTTTATTAAATTCTAGAACCTATAGAGAGGTAGAACTGTTCAATATTTCTCACTAATATAATTTTTTTGTGACCCCCCTCCACCTTACCCCCTGTTAACGATCGGCTATCGCTATCATACAGATCACGAAATCCTTACGATTTCCATTTTTTTCCCCCATCAGTAACATAAATATCAATATTATTTTTTCAAACTTACTTAATTAGATTTAAGAACTTATAAAGAAGTAGAATTGTTCAATATCTCACTTATATTTTACTCCCCCCTCCCCTCCCGCTAACTATTGGTGATTAAACGTTCCACAAAATCAAAGTGTTGTAATTTTTAAACTTTCTCCATCCACAGCATAAATGTCAATATTCATTTGAAACATTCTTTATTAGATTCTAGAACCTATAAAGAAGTAAAATTATTCAATATCTCTCATTACCCCCTCCCTTCCCCACCCCCACTAACGCTCGACAATCAAACGGCTCGAGGAATTCTTATGATTTCAAATCTTCTCCATCTGCAACATAAATCTCAATGTTCTTTTTAAACTTATTTACTTAGATTCCAAAACCTAAAAAAAAGTATTGCTTACTATATCTCACTCATATATTTGCTTTACACCCCCCCCCCCTTCTCCACTAATGATCATCAATCAAATGCTCCATAGAAGCATTGTAATTTCCAATCTTCTTTCATCCAGAGCATAAATGTCAATGTTTATTTTAAGCTTACTTTATTAGATTCTGAAACCATAAAGAAATAGAAATGTTCAATATCTCTCATTCATATAATTTTTTGGGACCCCCCCTTGATCGGTAATGAAGTTCCCTGCAGAAGATTCCCATTCTTTCTTCATATGCAGCATAACTGTCAATATTCTGTTTAAATTTGCTTCATTAAATTGCAGAACCTATTTAGAGGTAGAATTGTTCAATATCACTCACTACCAGGGCCGGCTCGACCATATAGGCAAACTAGGCGATGGCCTAGGGCGCTCAAATCTAGAGGGCGGCACAATCCAGACAACAAGATCTATTTTATTTATTACTATCTAACGGCACTTTAGAATAGATAAAATGTAGTCTTGGAAACACAGCACTCATGTTGTGTGAAAATTTTAAACACTTACAGTCTTTGTCTAGAAAGGACTAAAAGGTACAAGTCTGCTGCTATGACTTGGAAACATTTACTGAGTTTATCTTGGCATGTTTTCAATTGGACGTGTAAAAATGAAGTAAATGGATAATCCTCGAATTGACTTTTCAAGGCATCAAAGTCAATCTAATTTATCTAATGAGAAGCGCTAGAGAAAGAGTCACAAACAACTGGCTTGATTTTACCATAATAACGACCTATTTATTTCAAAAACTTACAACGTCGAATTGAGTTTTGAAAACAGTCCGTCATTAAATCTGTCCATCTAATTGTTAACAGCTTTACACTATATCTAAAAGTCACCGAGTCATTATTTAATGGGGCTGTACTTTATTGGAACTATAAAGTTTTGACTTTCCATTCAAGGGTTTAAATTGTACATCATGCTTTTTATAATTTTGAACTGACATAAAAAGAAAATAATAATAATAATAATTATAAAATTTGAAGGAAGCTAGCTCTAACTAGAAAGAAGTTTTAGCTCTTTGTAGGGGCTATGCGTGGGGGCTTTTTGGAATTTTACAAAGTGATTCTGTTATCGTTTCTTTTTCTAGTAGCTCAACTTAGTAATAAAATGTGAAATTTCGTTTTCAGTACAGTTGATACTTGAGACTAGCTGTTAACAGAAGAAAAAAAATTGGAGTACGATTTTGTAAGAGAAAATTAGAGAAAAAATATCATTAGCAAAGCAAATTAGACTCATTTGAAAAGTTATTTTCGTCCGAATCCTAAAGAAACAGTATCAGGATAATAATTTGAAAAAACAAAAGATTTTTCCACCTGAATCTGAATAAGTAAAAATCTTGCTTCATCTTCCAAAATAATTAGTAAATAAACAATAGTTTGATATGAAAGAAATAAAGATTGAGGCTTTGATAAACAGAACATGGAAAATGCTTCTGGTTTCACTTTGAGTTGCAATGTGAGAAAATTCTCTGACGTCATTCAAAGTCCTGACGATTTTCTTTTATTTAACCTGTAGGATTCTTCTTTTAACCCACAAACAGTGGAATGTAGCCTATCATAGCACAGCTTTTTCCTGCAAATATTGCAAGCTCCACCTCGTTCTAGTTGTCCATTCTCGACGAACACAAGCCAGATCATGTATAAAAAATTTTAATTTCCTATTAGAAAATAAGTGAAGAAAGTTTTCGTCAGTACATAACAAACGACGACGCGCCAATGATGAAAATGTGACCCAAACTCCACTACTAATGCACTACTAGAAACATTTTTTTTTTTCTTGGAAACTGTAAAAGTGATTTCGGATTCGATAAACATTAGGCATTTTCAGAAGAAATTAATATTGCGGTATCATTCCCATCGGAGTTGATACGATTATGAAATCCAGCCCGATTACGATAAATGAAAAAGAAGTTTAATTATGCAGTCAGCTGATAAATCAACAAGTGAGGCTAAACATCATTTTAAGATTAATTTTTATATTTCTTTTCTTGATACAGCAAGAAATTCGAATGATGAGAAGTTCAAACAGACCCAAAATATAAATCGTGTTTTCTGATGCCTTTCTAACGATTGTGAGTTGTAAAACAAAACTTTCAAGGTGATTTTGAAATTTTGTAGAAGATTAGGAGATCTTCTGACTCAAGGAGACTCTAAGGATGTTGATGAAAGTACACTACAGGAAGTTTTGAATAATTTTTGTGAAAACGAACTAGGGTTGGGTTTTTGACATGACAAAGGTTTAAACCGTCAAAAACCTGTAATAAACCTCTACTGTCAAAAACCTGTATTCTCAAAATTCAACATCTATAAATGAGCTAGAATCAGGTAAATAGGATTTAGCCATAGGATTTGCCATATACAAGTGAATATCTAAATATTATGCTGTTTATAAATTAACAAATCTTAAAACAATTTGTAGATAATTTATAAAAATTTAAGTAAATATACTGGTTTATAACCTAAGAAATATATACAAAGTATGCATAGATATATTTTGTATGTTTATTAATATTTATAAAATTCTAAAATTCCAAAGTTACTTATTAAATTTTCACATAAGCCATAAAAACACAGGAATACTGGATTTTTTTTTTCCCTTTAAGTAAAACATAATATATGTGGGCAGTAAATTAATATAAATTTGAAAATTACATTTATAATCTACATTTATTACACTTATCATTTATTAATAAATTTTTATCTGCTTATTATTATTATTGATTGTATAAATATTTGTACCGTGTCTTAGGCCTAAGGGGTAGTGCCCTCCGTTTGGGTCTTTCTAAAGGGTCCTAGTCCGTATTTATACAAGTTTTGGAGAAAACCACGAAAAACTATGAACGGCTAGGCCAACGAGCGCGTCCTGGGATCAAACCCGGCACCTCACGTCTACCAGCTTTGAGCGTATAATTGCTTGGCCACTGGTGGGCCCTACAGCTTAGACTAATAATTTTTAAAAAAAAAATCTGTACAGGTAAATATTAAATTCATTACAATTTATATATGTCCAGAAAGCATTCATATTTCTCTTGTCTCACGGTAATTATAAGAACTTCAGACGCAATTCAAGCTTTTTTAACATTCAGAATTATTGCTTTTTCTTGCAATATCAGCAGTTATTTAAAAAAAAAAAAAAAAAATGTTACATTTTTCTATAAAATATTTAAATACAAAATATTAGGCTATGCATTTTTATTTTACTTTTTAAATACATAATACTAAAAGCACAATACTAAAAAAATTGAAATATGCAATGTTGTATTCAAAATAAAATGTTTTGTCAATCAAAATGATCCATCAATGATTAATAAATTACAAATTTTTAGAAGTCTAAAGTTTTGTTTTTATATTAATCAAAATGTTATAATAATGTTTCTCCAAAAACATTAATATGTTTACCTTTTAAAACATACTTATAAATAATATCTTGTTGAAAACAACTATATTTTTAAAGTATCACATAACTAAGTTTAACATGTACTATGTTAAGCATAGTTATAAATAAATTTCATAATCTATATTAATAAAATAATATATAAAAGTATCACAGCATATTTTGAATGAACATAGAAATAATTCATAATAAAATTTTAAAAGCCTAAAGTTTTTTTTTTTTCTTTTTTTATATTAATCAAAATGTTGTAACAATGTGTTTTTCAAAGAACTATTTACTTTTCAAAAAATCTTTATGAACTACATTTTATTAAGCTAAGCTTTTATATGACAATTAAATTATAAATATAGGTTTTTGACAGTTTTTGACAAGGAGGTTTTTGACATGACGGTTTTAACCATGGTTTAAACCGTCAAAAACTGTCACGTGTCAAAAACCTGCCAACCCTGAAACGAACTAGTACATTGCGTATTGAATTTAGCAATAGCTGTTGCTGACACTTCCTGTGTCTGTGGTCAGTGGAGAACTCAGCTTCATATAATTGAAATTAATAAAAACTTACTAGCGTTCTATAGTGACGTGAGAAAGATTTGTAGGACTACCACCATTATCAACAGCTCAAGATAAAGCTAAAACAATTTATTTGAAGGATATTGTTTCTACTACCGCTAAAAGTAGCGCCGAAAAAACAATAATATGCAATATGTAATAAAAATAATTAGTTGATTATTTATTACAGTATTTGTATGTGTATAATTGTCTGCGTGTCTTACATTTTTTAAAAATTTGTTTTAATGGGGCGCCACGAAAATTTTTCGCCTAGGGCGCCAAATTTGCTCGGGCCGGCACTGCTCACTACTCACGTAATTTTTTTATTGCACCTTTGAATATATACTAGATTTTGTATCGATTTCAAAATTTGATGATCTTGACACACTTTTGTTTGAATACCAGTATCTTTATAAATGGATCGCTAGCACTATTAAAAAAGAAATTAAATCTGAAAGGATCACAGGTTTTATTTTAAAGTCTTTTATTGAGCTGTCAAAGAAAATGCCTGTGCTTATTAAGTTACTTAACTCATTGATGTTACGAAGCCCATTAAGTTACTTAACCCCGCTATATGAATCTCGCTCAAAAATTTTGCATTTTTGTACGCTTTGGTTGCAAAATGCATTCCTAATCATATATAAATTAAATAATTATATATATATAAAAAAAAAAAAAAAAAAAACAGTTATTTTGTTTAAAGACATGATATAGTTCCAAAATACGAGACATAGCACCTAATGGAGGTAGAATAGATGTTGATAAACTGCATAACTCTTACGTTTTCTTGATCCCTGTTTGTTATAATATAAGAAACAAATTTTCTAATTAATATCCATTATTTTAAACCCCTGCACTTGAATAATATGTTATTTTTAGCGATTTTCTCGTCTTATGCAGTAGAAACAGATGATTTTGTTTGAATAATTAAAAAAATAAATAAAAATACAATTTGCATTACGAACTTTTTGAAAAAATTACCATCGAAGCTAGGAACTTCAATGTTCAATGTAAAAAATATAAATATATATTTATCTTAATTATTGTAGAGAAAAAAATTTCGTAATTAAATGTTCCTGCAGTGGGAGTTTTGGCGCCTAATGGGTTAAAAACAGTTTCAATTCCAGTATTACAAGTTTTCTGTGAAAGTTGGGGCTCAGTGAGAAGGTGAGCAAACGGCAATTAAGATGTATAGATGGCAATGACGAAAAAACTGTAATTGTGTTGATAAGAGAAAGTTTATACGTCTTAATGTCTCTCCATCTGGTTACACAGAAACCAGAAAATTTTAAAAAGTTGCATTAATTTCAATGTTTAGAGTCTCCTGCAAGTATTTTACTAGAGTCAGTATGAACAAAATCATAAACAAAATAGTAGTTCTTATACAATATGCAAGATAATTGCTAATGCTAACTCTTTATCTAGCTATATGTAATGGAAATTCTATAACTACAATGCTTTGACATATCTGACAGATTAATAACATTAGATAAATGCAAACTTGTGGTAAATATATGCTAACTGAATCCGGTAATTTTTTCCCCCGTAACTTATTGTGAAAGTATGCTGCAGATTATTTTCTAATACGTAAGTAAATAGTTGTCGCAGATTGACAGAAAAATTTCTGCTACTGGGCATTCAGTGGAAGTTCAGACGAGGTTATATCTTCCCTCAAAAACCAAATCACTTTAGAATGATTCAATTACTCAACCTATTTTGTCTTCTTCCTACCTCATTTCATTTCAGATATTATTGAAAAATTTAAACTAGAGAAGTGTGTAAGTTTAATTTTTATTTATTTATTTATTTATTTTTTTTTTTACTGGCAGAAATACACACATATATTTTTATACATGTTTATTGTATTATTAAATGACTAATAATACAATAGTCATCTAATAATAGTGACTATTGTATTATTATTAAAATACAATAAAGAGCACTATTTCTTAATTTAATTTTCCGACCATATCATTTGTGTTTTTATGCTTTTATGCACACACACATATATAACGACGACAACGACTCATGAGTGGCCACTGAGTTTATCATGTCCAGTGGCCACTGGCCACTTCTAAAAATTTTAAGTCTTGACCTCTAGGACACCAGTGTCCCTTTTCTGAGTTAAAGGTAAATTCTTCATGGGACATGGTCGTCCCATGAACAAATATTTTTACAAATTGCACTTATTTACAATTGCTTAAATATAGGAGTAGCAATAATTCATTACTGATCTTTTTTAAATAATCAAATTTAATTAAAAATAAATTTTTGAAATTGGTTGATAAAATTTAAACTACTTTTATTTAACATTTTTATTTTAGTAAAAAATTTACTCTGAAAAACTAATAGATTCTTTATAGTAACTATTAGACTCTCTTTTATAATAAAAAACTATCATATAATAATATTTGTAATAAATTTGGCAGCTAAGTAAATTATTTTTAATGAAGCAGCTAAGTTTCCATATCTATACTTTTTAAGAGGAAATATTTTAACTATTGAAATAAAATTATTTAAAAAAGTGTGTTTTTAGAAATAAGAAACAAAACTGCTAACTGTATTTACACATGACCATATAAAAGGTTTTGATGATGATGAATCAGCTGATTCATTTACTAGAAAATATCAATATGAACTGTGAATGTTAACAGCTTATTTCACTTAAATAAATAGAAAAAAAATAATAGTACTACTGAATTATCTGAAAGATAAAAACTTTTGCTGTTATTATTACAGCCCTAAGCAGATTTTAATTTAGGATGTGCAATTTAGATTTTTAAAAAGAGCGTAATTGCAAATTACAATTTCAGTGTCCCTGTGTTAATTTTATTATTATATGTATTTCTTACTTTCATATTTTTCTTGTGGTGATTATACCGCAAAATGGTAACAATGCTTTTTGCAGTCTAAAAGATATAGTCTTATGTGAAAAGTGGCCACTAACTTAAAAAAGTGGCTACTAATGAAACTGACAGTACCGTCCACTGGCCACTAATGAATTTTCCCAGTTTTGCCCTTTATCCCATCTGCGTCAAAGAGCTAAGTGGCTGCGACTTGGAAACAAAATGGCAAAACAATTTCTCCATCGAAAACATGCACTATATTTGTACGATAAGTTCATTGTCCAGTTCTAGTTTAAATTAAATCAGTATTTCAAAAATTATCATCATAAGAAATTTTCAGGTGGCACCACTTGTAAAAAAAAAAAAAAGTGGAGTGAGATGCCCAGCGAACTTATCTGAGATATTTGAATGATAAATCCACTACCCAAACTTGATGCGAATTGATTCTGTATTACTAAAGTTACCATAATGATTGTATAATCTATGACTAGAATCAAAGAACACAGCCACGACATAGTCACAAACAAAATCACCACTGCGTTAACAAAAGCCAATCAAGAAGACAATATAAATATCCACTTTGAAAACGTTACGAAAATTGCAAACTACAACAGCCATAATTATGCTGCATACCGCAAAGCCGTAGAAATTATTTATTCCAGTAATTCTTTCATGGCAACGATGCAGCAGTGCTTGATAGCCAGTGGCGAAACATGCTTAAAAGAGCAGAAAGTAGAAGGAACAGCTGCAAAACTTTTGACACCGCAAGTGCCGGTGAGCAAGTCGGGGTACCATGATGAAAACACGTTTCAGCCTACCATGAAGTATGAAAAGTTTTTTTTTTTGTTTGTTTGTTTGTTTTGGAAAAAAAAATACCCATGACCTTTTGGTGCAAATCATTCAACAGGTGGCGCTGCTGTACTGTGATTTCTCCTATTTAAAGGAAGACTAAACAAATCTTTCCCAAGAAGAAAATCTGGGCAGCATTAATACTAATCAATTAATAGAAGTTGGAAGATATGTTGATGTAGAATTTCCTGGGATTGGATTGGGAGTAAGGCTGATTGACTGTCCTAGGGTTGAGGGGGGGGGGTGCCCTCCTGAAAAGATCTAAGAAAATATTTCATGGCATCATTCTTGCACACGATGGTGAATATTCTGTAAAATTTAAAGGAAAAAAAAGTGGAAATGGAAGTTCCTGTTTGATTTTCCAGAGAAAGATATTTCTGTTGTAGATGCATCGTAAATTCTAAATGTTCTTCCTGAACCATTTTTTTTTCCTTGAAAGAACACAAAATCAAGTTTTTATCAAACAGGAATTGTGTATTTGTAATTTTATTTACATAAAGTAAATTGTATTACAATTTAAAGCAGTTTTAAAGCATGACCTATTTTACCCAACCCCATGGGGTAAAATAAGTCACAGACAGCATATTTTAAAATTTATTTTTCAGTACAAATTTTTTGTTTTTTCAGAGATATTTTTCTTAAAAGTCATAAGGAATATTCATTTGCATATTTTGTGCAATTTTTTAACAAATGGAATCAATACATCTTTTGCTGTCTAAGTGTGTACGTAAAATATACTGTTTTTTGACCTATCTTACCCCACCTGACCCTAGTTAACAAATAAGCTGAGATTTATTTCGAGTTTCAATAATTTTTTTAAATATAAAATTTAGCATATTATTCAGTTGCTTATTACAGTAGTCTAGTATTACAACCAAAAACTAGCTAGCATAGGTAATATCTGATCAGTTCCTCATAATATATTTGTTCCCATATTTACTGAAGAACATACTATATTCAAGATCGAGCAATGAATTCTATTAATGAGCATTTCGCAGTCAGAGACTGAAATGCCCCACCAAGTAGGCTACCCTTCTTACGCTTTGAACACTTTACCTTATACTGATTTGCTGTTCAATCTTACAGATGTCAAAAATCGTCATAAGATCAATGCAAGTTGCAATACAATAAGCATAGGTTGCTATAAAAATTTCTAGATGGTTTTAAAAACATGTTCAAACTAATTCACTGTACATACACAGTTCACTTTAGTAAATAATAGTGATTAATCATTGGCAAATGTAGTTAACCTGAAAATGCTGGAATTTTAAAAGTGTTTTGAATTTCATTTTCTCTATACATATATAAAAAAAAAGTTTCTGTCACTGGCGTCAATTTTTTTTGTCTGCGACAGCATCTTCTCATGGAGGGCAAAGTGTTCTGCATCATGAGAAGTATCAATGTGTTCCGACGACTTCAAGGAAGGCATTTCAGCTGCTTAGAAATTTCTATCATTTTATTTAACAAAGTTATTAACTAAAAACTTCAGGTTTATAAAGGTACTCTATTTGCCACCGCACAGAAAGTTTCTCTTATGACGTTGTTTTTCTGTCATGACATCATTTTCCACGGAAAAATTAAAATCTGATCCATTTTGTAAGAAATAATAAAATCAATGTCAATGTTGCTGTTAAGAAAAATATTTCTATTATTAAAAATTTCTTATGCTGTTTATCAATTTCTTATATGTTCGAATAATGATCGTGATTTTCCATTATTATATAGGTCAGCATTTAAACTTTTAAATTAATTGAGAAAAACGAAGTTATACTAAACACATAATAAAATATAAAATAAACCTATCTTTACTTCGTAGTCGTTCTAAGATCTTTCTGCACCGGGCACCCGGTCCTCTTCGGAAAACGTTAACACTGTGATGGAGACTTAGGCTTCTGGCTGCATCCTTGTTGACTTTTCAACAGGTGGTTCCATGCCCTATTTGGGGCCACTGCGCCGCTTTCGTTACACATGTCTTCATTGGTTGATATTTCGATGGATTCACGATACATGGCGTATTGATAGCTATTGTAATCGGATAGTTTAGTAGTTTTATCGAATTCTATCTTGATATCGTTTTCGTTATGTGTTTTAGCCAAAGCTGTGTTGAATTTTCCGGTTTTGATGTCATGTTTATATTCTTTAACTCTGGTTTTTATTTTTCTTTTGGTGACGCCAATGTAGGAACCGGGTTTATTGTTTTGATCTGTATATGGAATTTTATATATACCTGCGGTTTCGAGAGGGGGGATGGGATCTTTGTCACTACGGATTAGTTGAAAAATGTTCTTGTTTGGTTTTATAGGAATGTTTATACCGTATTTACTAGCGGTGTCTTGTTTGGTTTTATAGGAATGTTTATACCGTATTTACTAGCGGTGTCTTGTTTGGTTTTATAGGAATGTTTATACCGTATTTACTAGCGGTGCTAGTAAATACGGTATATAAACATTCCTATAAAACCAAACAAGAACATTTTTCAACTAATCCGTAGTGACAAAGATCCCATCCCCCTTCTCGAAACCGCAGGTATATATAAAATTCCATATACAGATCAAAACAATAAACCCGGTTCCTACATTGGCGTCACCAAAAGAAAAATAAAAACCAGAGTTAAAGAACATAAACATGACATCAAAACCGGAAAATTCAACACAGCTTTGGCTAAAACATATAACGAAAACGATATCAAGATAGAATTCGATAAAACTACTAAACTATCAGATTACAATAGCTATCAATACGCCATGTATCGTGAATCCATCAAAATATCCACCAATGACGACACGTGTAACGAAAGCGGCGCAGTGGCCCCAAATAGGGCATGGAACCACCTGTTGAAAAGTCAACAAGGATGCAGCCAGAAGCCTAAGTCTCCGTCACAGTGTTAACATTCTCCGAAGAGGACCGGGTGCCCGGTGCAGAAAGATCTTAGAACGACTACGAAGTAAAGATAGGTTTATTTTATATTTTATTATGTGGTCAGCATTTAATTTGGTGATAATTTTGATATCTAAATCTGAATTATAACAAGTTTTTTAAAAAGTTACTGAATTTATTAGTTTTTTTTTTTTTATTATTATTAAAGTTAGTTGTTTAGAGAGAGAGAAATTTTTTTGGAATTTTTGAAAAAATGTGGGGTACAAGTATAATGTTGGTCCACAACTGGATTTAGTGATTTTCCTTTGGCGCCGTTTTAGACAATACAGCATAAATAATAAAAAAAAAAGCTTAATTTATTTTGTACATTAATAATGACGCCATTTTGAAAACGCATTTTTCTTTTGTTTACACTTAGAATCCATGGTAACCATTTGCGAAAATGGCATTTCGCCATAATCACCGAAAGAAAAATCATCAAATGCACTTGTGGACCAACACTATATTAGTTCCCGGGAAGCATATATATATATATATGCATACACTGGGAACAACTTTTGTATATCCCCACAACAATATTTGGCAATTTTTTGTTGTCGATTATGGCTAAATCATAAATCTAAAAATCATAAATGATAAAATCATAATCTAAATCATAAAACATAAATCAAAAATAAACAACAAATAGGCTGCCATATTATATCGCAAACAGTCCAGAACGACATCATTATTGTTCAAAATTATGCCAAAGAAAAATCGCAAAATTCAGCAGTGGGGATATACTAAAGTTATACCGCATACTGATGATCCTTGTTATTTTTTCATGCAAAGAAAGGAAAGTTAATTTTAAATATTTATTTTATTAATGTTAAAAATAAGCTTAATTTATTTATGTACATTACAAAACAGATGCATTTTGAAAAACGCATTTTCATCGCATTTTGCCGTAATTACCAAAAGAAAATCGCCAAATAGTGTTGTGGACCAACATGCAAGTTGTTCCAAATAGAGTCAAAATCAAACTCATTTATGAATCTTATAATTTCGCTCTGATAATTTTTTAACATTACAGAATTAGACATTTATGGGGCACATTTCATATTTCTAATTATGGCAAAACAAAAATTCATTAGAAATTATATATTTTTTTGTAAAATTAATATATTTGCTAAACTTGTACAGGTATGTGTATGCTGCAAAATATAGTTTAATAAAGCATTGGAAAACTGTCGTTTTAATTTTCTGGAGTTCTAAAAAATATTAAAGCAGTTTTAATTATTTGAAGTATTTCTTAAATAATGCTTCTGATTTGTCTAATTTAATATTTCTTTAGCGAATTAAAAATTGATGCATAATTTTTTTTTAAATAATAGTAGCAATATAGGTTGCTAATAAAACATTTTTTTTTTAATTTAATTTAAAGGGTAAAATATTTTTATTTTGAAAAAGAAATCGTTACTGTATTACAATTTCAACATTCATTTATAAAATAGAATTTATTGAAAGCTATTAAAGATAACATATTTCATATTAAAAACGCATAACATCGTCAAACTTATATTGACAGAATGAAAAAGATGAAATAAATAAATTGGTTAAAACAACTATAACTTTAAAAGACATAAAAATTAAAACACACACAGGTTAAAATAAGTAAAGAAATAAAAAAATAACCCTAATCTTTTTCTTTTTTTTTCCCCCCCCTGATTGAAAAAGAACAGCGTAAATGTTGTAATTTTACAGTGTGCATTAAATTACAACACCCTCTTTGAAAATTCAAGAACATATTTATTTACAACACACTTGAAATTTAAGCACAAGGTACTGGCGATTCTTTTATACTCGCACATTGCGATGTAATCTAGCATGTTCATTTTTTACAGTGTGCTCCATTAAAATTACAAAATCTAAAGGGTTTGTTGTTAAACAATTGAAATATTTGTTAAATACTGGAATTTTCAGTTAAAAATTACAAATATGTGGGTAAAAAAAAAAAAATTAAATGTAGGCTTTAACCGATGTGTGATTAGTAAGTAAAAGTGGTGTAAACTTATGAAAACTACTTTAAGTAACATGTATTGAAAAGTTAATATTGTTATTATGTAAAGAAACCTAAAAAAGAAAATTTGACCTAACCTATGTAAATTCAATAATTTTTACATTGACCCCAACCTATGGTGGAAAAATTTTATTGAAGATTTAGAATCAGCAGGCCAAAATATGATATGTGGTAAATTTGCACGTGTGAATACCCAAAAATAAGCAAAGTCTCCAACTTACTTGGGAAAAAGAAATTAGTTAACTTTAAATGAAAGATCTTAACTAACACATTTAGTGCCACACAAATTCTTAAAATCCATTAAAATTCCATAATGATTCCTCCTGTTAATAAAAATTAAGCAAATTTTTAATAAATTTTTTTTTTTTTAGTCATTAAATGTAATATTTTTAGTTTTTATATCCACCACCGATGGTTGACGCGGCTTTATATCATATTTGACAGTCAGCCACCGATGGCTGACAGAGCGCTCAACGTTTTAATTTTTTATTGGTACTGCTTTTACTTTCAAGGTAAAACTTTCACTGAAATGTTTGAAGTATATGTTCTGTACCCTAAAGTTTCAAGATATTCCTTTAGTACTTAGAGATGACAAAATGTGTAGAATCTAGAATGGCTGACATGGCACTCAATGTGTTAATTATATATTATGGAACTAAGTACTATACACCTATTATTGTTATAATTGAACTCAACCTATGTGGGAAAATACAAAAACCTTGTGACTGCAAACGTTGCTGTTGTTTCACCAAAGATCTTATTTTTACTTTAACGAGTGCTGAGTAGGTAATGTGCAGATTATCTAGGTAATTCGCAGATTATTTAGGTAATTTGAGAAATGAAACAATTTTCCTCACTTTAACAGATCACCCTAGTTAATGTGCAGATTACCTAGCTAATATGTATCCAATAGGTACAATCTATGCAAATACTATGATTTTTCTTTCTTGTTCTTTTTTACTATAAATATATTTAAAAGTTCTTTTTAAATTTTGCTTTATTTATTTATTTATTTTTTTTTATTAAAAGATTAATTTACAAAAATATCAAAGTTTGTGGAGGGCCCTGGGGCTTCAGTCTCTGTTGCCTTTCCCTAAATACGGCTATGATGTAGGCAAAAGAACATTGAAAGTCCTTTATGTTCACTAATTTTTTTGAAACGTCTATTTTAAGTTTGCAGATTTTTGTTAAGGGTCCATTTTAAATTGCCAATTTTTGTGAAATGCCTGCTTTTGGACCAAAAAATTTTCTTAGTTATTTATATCCCTCCTCTTTCACGGAGTCAACTCTAGTTTTTAAATATATTTTTCATTTGTATATATTAAAATGTATTCATAGTATTTATACAGTATTTGCCTAGTTATATTTTTCATAATATTTTATATTTTTAATGCTGAACAAACATAAAGTTCTTTTCTTGTAATGTTATTTTATCTTATTTATAAAAGCTATGGAGGACAAAATTTTTCAACCTTTTGAAGTGAAAGCTTCATATTATTTTTAAAACAAGTTATATTAATTTTTAGTTTTCCTTGTATTTTACAGGAAATTGTCTTCTTTTCACCGTGCAATTTTGTCTTACATAGCTTTTTAAAGATTTACTGATGTTCTATAATTACTTACTAAGATATTATGAGTTCTTAGCAATAAAATGAGGTAAGTTAACTGTTATTCGCATTAGGCTATTGCAATCTTTCAATATAGTTATGTTAATTAAAAAGGATTTTTGTTTTAGTTAATTAATAATTAATGTCTTTTATTAGAACACAGAAATTTGCATAAAACTTCATGTTATATAATTTAAGGAAAAATGTAGGTACTATTAAAGAAAAAATAATCATAAAAATGCAAAAAATGCTTTGCTATAAAAGTCTGGCAATGATATAAGTGTTACCTTATATACAGTGCTACCTTATATTATAAACACCAGTAATAAAAATTTTATGATCCAAAAGGAAATTATGATTTGGCAGTCAATATAAAATGGCAGACAAACATATATATTTTGTATAGTTTTCAATTTATTTTTTTACTGTATCAATGCTTTTATAGGAAATTTATATCAATGCTGTTTTACTGCACAATATTTATATGAATTGTCAGGGTTCACACTAGAAAAAATATTCACTAGGATTTTCCCACTTTATTGACCACCACCACAACAACAACAACAAAAAAAAAGATAAGTGGAATTTTTAAATTTAAGTAAGAAATTACATAGTTTATATTTTGCAGATTTCTTTTTTAAGAATTAAAAATATGCAAATCAAACAATTTAAAAAATCAAGTAAATGTTAAAATTTTATATATATATACACACACAGTATAACACCTTTAATTCGGACTTTGAAAACCAAATTCTCTCTTTTTTGTTTTTGGTTTCGATGGATGGCTACAAATAACGCCACTAAACAAATATTTCCATTTTAGAAAATTTATATTTTAAACAACCAATTAGAATGCTTCTTACTTTTTTTTTCCAATGACTATTAAAATAAACAGGTGTCTGATTGATGTTTAATAAGAAATATCTGTGTTAGCTGTATGCCAATAGCCACTTTCTGATTCCTGTTTGTTTTCATTTTGATTATTAGTGCCTCCTTGTTGTTAAATTACATTTGGTTATTAAAATGAATGAACGAACAACTGTTCAGATAATAGGGACATCTTCTTTAATTCTGTTTCCAAATCAATGTTGGCCCACCAATTAGTCGAATCAACATCTAGAAATTGGGATTCAAACATATAGCTTAGAAATGGGGCTTTTTTTGCCAAGAACTTCATTGCCAAAGGCAGAATTTCTTTGTCTACTGATTGGAGAAAGTCAAATGCTCCCTGTTTTTGTTTTTCTGCCACAGTATCGGTGATCTGAAAGATTGGCAGCAAAATGTGCCATGTCCTGTCTCGCTTCAAAATGATTTTTTTTTTTACTTTGGCTTGGTTGTTTATTGTACAGGAACAGGATTCTAACTCTTGCTTCAGATCGTTCCAAATATCCACACTTTCTGTGAGTTTGGTGCTATCTCTTTGCATTTTATCCAATGCATTTGCTATTGGTTTTAAAATTTCCAAATAATCAGTGCAATTAACTGTCAAATAAACACCATTGACTAATTTAAAAATGTGTTTGTCAATATCATTTTTATGGTCTTGACAGACTTGAACTAATTTTCCTCTATTTTCAAGGAAACACTTAATGGAATCAAAATATGTATTCCATCGTACTTCTTGGGGGATGACTAGCGTTTTTCCACCTACTTCTCTATACCAAGCATTTGGTAAATGAGTATATTTAAAATATTTCAAAATTATTACAACATGTGCAGTTATACCAGGAATTTTCAAAGCCTTTTGCCTAAAGATTCAAAATGTGTGCAGAGCACCCATAATAAATTATGTCACAAGTAACATCAGAGTCTTCTGACTTTGAAAGTTTCTCTCGCTTTTTGTTGACATTGGCAGCATTGTCAGTTGAGTTGTATCTCAGCTTAGTTTTGGATGAGTTATTTACATCAAAATAAACTTTTAAATTAAATTAATTAAAATCAATTTTAAAATGCAATAAAATAGAAATTTAGAAAAACCATTTGGTTTTAAATCACCGAACCCTGCTGCAGAGTTACACATGAATACATGTTTCCCCCGCCCCCTAAGGGGAGGTAGGGTGGAGTTTCACAAAATCACTTTGTAGTGTGTGTTGAATACGCATTAGCAATCCACACATCAAAAATTGCCATTGTAAGATAATTTGGAACAGAATTACGCATGGAAACATGATTTTTAACCCTCAGAGATAGCATGGAATTTCAAAAAATCCCTTTGTAGTTTGTGTATGTTGAGTATGCATAACCAATTGACATGTCAAAAAATCACTTTCCTGAGATAATTTGGAGCAGAGCTACTCTTTAAAACGTGTTTTTCTCCCCTAAACCCCTTCCTTAAAGAGGGGAAAGGGGAAATTTCATAAAAATCCTTATAGTGCTTGTTGGGAACATATATCCAGCCCGCCCATAAAAAATCGCCTAAGATAGTTTGGAGCAGAGTTACACTTGGAAACATGATTTCACCGTAAAGTAATTTAGAGCCGAGTTATTCTTATAAAGGTGTTTTTTGCCTTCTGCGCCTTTGGAAATCATTTTTTACTCCCCCCTTAAAAATCAGAAATTCCGAAATCGCATAAAAGGATTTTTTTGTATTCAAGTCTAGTCTCCCCATCTGCAATTTCTTCACCTTGAAGTAATTTGGAGTCGAGTTATGCTTATAAAGGTGTTTTTGCCTTCTGCATGTTAGAAAATCATTTCTCTCTCCCCCCCCCCTAAAAAATCCAAAATTCCAAAATCACAGAAAATGATTCTTTTGTATTCAAGTCTAGTCTCCCCATCTGCAATTTCTTCACCGTGAAGTAATTTGGAGCCAAGTTATGCTTATAAAGGTGGTTTTTGCCTTCTGCCTTCCCAGGAATAATCTCGAAATTCCGTCTTAGTGAGCGTCAGGGTAATAATACCAACCAGCTCACCAAAAATTGTGACTCTATCTCCCATAGCATCGCCATGGCCATGTTGAGTCAGTTTACTCTTTTATATTATATATAGATTATCACATACTGTGCTTACATGTAAATTTAAAAATTATAAGCATGTAAACTTTAAAGATTAGGTAAAAGACATATTTTTTTTAAGTTTATATATTCAACCCCAGTGACAGAAAATTTTGTAGCTGTCTGCGACAGGTTTTTAAAATTTCATAATCTGTCTGTGAAATTTGCATGTAGTCAGGGGTAAAAATGGCTTACACTCAAAATGGCTGAAAGCTGACAGCGGCAATCTCGTGCAACAATGCACAATACAATTTTACCACAGAACAATATAGTATAAACAAACAATTATAAAATAATAAGTTTAAGTCATTCAATTAAACATTTTATAGTAATGTTTGCAGACCTGCCAACTGCTACGAATAATTCGTAATTGCTACGAATTTGGGCCGTAAACTACGACGCTACGAAAATTGGCCGAAAATTACGAATTTTTATCTGGCACCAAAATTGCAACATTTCTGGCATTCTGCCTTGCGATTTTCAATCTTTTTCCATCCACGCCATAAATATCAATTTTCATTTTAAACGGGCTTTATTAGCTTCTAGAATGTATAAAGAGATAGAATTTTTAAATATTTCTCATTCGTGTATTTTTTTTGTACCCTCCTCGCTCTCCATCCCACCCCCTAACGAACGGCAAACAAACGCCTCACGAAAGCCTTGGGATTTCTAATTTTTTTTCCATCCACAACATAAATGTCAATGTTCTTTTTAAACTTACTTTATTAGATGCTAGAACCTATAAGGAAGTATAGTTGTTCAATATTTCTCACATTTTTTTTTACCTCCCCTCCCCTCCCCTACCAATCCATGATCAAACGCCTACAGATCCCGTTGAATGTTTAAACACATTATGCATATTTATATTTTAACATTTTTAAAACAATTATCGCAAATGCTAATATTAGAATTTTTTGCAATCATTATAAATTTATATATTTTTAAATGATACACATAATTAAACACACAACAAAAAATATTTATTTAATAGGTAGTATTTTTGCTGAATTTTATTGGCTAGTTGAATATAGTGTAAAAACAGGAATTCTGCATTTTGAATAAAATTATTTTATACCTGGTTTCATAAATCATGTTTGTTTCTTAAACAGTTTTTCCTTATATATGAACACTAATGCAAATTATTTAGGTAAAAATAATAACTTTTTTTAAAATGTTTAATCAGAGGTGTGTGTGTGGGGGGGGGGGGGGGGAAGGGCATTAAACATAATGTGGCCGGATTTCGGTGGCAAATAAAGCTGGATGTCAGGCGTCCGGCAGTGCATATTATCTGTGGAAAATTTTTCATCAGGGCTGAAAATAGTACCTCGCAGATTTTACGCAAGAAAATACAGTAATATACATACATTTATTTGTTCAGGATTCGTGTATCGCATGATAAAAATGAACCAATCAACCATCCAATCAATTTTTAAAATTGGTGTGCCACTAATTGTCATTTTCAAATGTTGGCAGGTATGTGTTTGACGCAACACAATAAAAATAATTATAAATAATAAAAGTATTAATTTTAGTTTTGATACAGAAATTTTTATAAGTGAATTTTGAAGTGGAGGAGAAGTTTTGGAGCAGTTTTAAATGAAATTAGCACTTTTCTACGTTCCCGTAGAATCTCAGTAACAGGTAACAGGAGAAAAGAATACATGCATAGTGCTGCCTATCAAGGGAGATCTAGGCTCCTAGGTCGCCCTTGTTAAACTCAGTTTTGTGCGTTCCTACCAAGGCACCTATAGGGGGCTCTAGAGTTCCTACCAGAGAGCGTCTAAGACGTCATACATCGGTAGCGCATTGTTGTGGGCGAAAAATGTCCGTAAATTGCAGAGAATTTTTTATGACTGCAGACAAAAACTGTCTGAAAGTTGCGGGCAAATTTTTTTTATTAGTACAGACAAAGAGTGTCCGAAAGTTGCAGACTAATTTTTTTATTAGTGCAGACAAAAACTGTCTGCAAGCCGTTTTTTTTTGTGTCTGCGACTATGTCACCGTGACGCGGTGTTTCTGCCACTGGGTTGATTGAATACTAATGCATAGTTTAAAAAACAAATTTGATATGCAACATAATTATCAGACATGTTACTTTTCAGCCTTAAGGCTGAATTCAGCCCTTTTAGGCTTGAAACTTTTTATTCTTGGGATCAATGCAAATCTGCATTAAAACTTTTTGGACATGTGTAGGGGGGGGGGGTGTCAGCCTGAATTTGTGCAATATATTGATAGCAATTTCTATGTGATTGGCTTTCAAGAAATGTCAAATTCAAACTTGGAGAAAATGAAAAAGACTTCAACTGCATTTTCCTAATGAACTTGAACTACATTATTTTTCTAATTAATTGCCCCAGCAAATAGAATAAACTTATTAAGTTTGTTTTTTGAGCACTTACAGCAATTTTAACTATAATTAATATGATATTCAATATAAGATTTATTGTTCTGATTTTGTTTATTATGTGTACATGTATGCAATCAGATTTAACATTTTTATTATTGAAAAATTTATATTGTGTCAGTTGCCTGATACCACTTTGAGGGGGGAGGGGGGGCGTGAAAAGTTCAGCCTTTTTTTCTGTAAGCTTGTACCATGTCTGAATTATGCTTACTTTAAAAAATAAAAAAATTTATTAATTACTTTCATAATAGGACGATAATTTACATTAAAAAACATTACTTATTTACCTTACATAAGTCCTAGTTACTTTCACAATACGCATTTCAAGTGCCAGCGCACTCGTCTTCAGGTGAAATGTGACACCTCTTTCTACTGTTGTCGTCGGGAACCATCGGCGTCGTTTCTTCATTTCTCTTCGTCTTGGTGGATTGCTTGATTAATTGGCTCCATTCTTTTGGGATTCTTGCATGTTCGCGATCGTTGACTGCCATGGGGTTAGTAAGGATCTCTAGAGCTTCTCTTTTGAGGGCATAACTGTGATTATTGTAGTGGGCGATTTTATTAGTATGTATGCTGTTAATATTAATTGGGTTATTGAGGTGAGTGGATGCAAGCGCGGTAGATTGACGGTTATGATTTAAGTCGGATTTATGTTCTTTTTCGCGGTCTAATATTTTCCGTTTAGTGACACCGATATAGCAAACGCTGGAGTTATTAGTATAGTTGAAATCTATTTTATAAATACCGGAAGTGGATCTATTGTCAATCATGTCTTTATCGTTTCTAATATGTTGAAAAATATTTCGGTTAGGTTTAATTGGAATGTTTAATATTGTGTTTTTTAGCTGCATTTTTAATTTTTATACTTGCTCCGTTGCTGAAAGGGATAGGGGTAGTGAATTTTGGTTTTTCTTTTTGGGCATTACTAATTTTATTAAGGGTTTTAATGCGTTTTTTATATAGTTTATTGATAAGGTTTTTTGGGTAGTTAGCTTTATAGGAGATATCTTTAATATATTTAAGTTCTTCGTTGAGGAGGGTTTTATTGGAGCAGATAAGGATCGCGCGATTTATGTAAGATCTTATAGCGGCATATTTATAGGGAAGGGGGGTATGGCAGTGTTTATTGATGATTTCGGTGTTGGCTGTTGGTTTCCTGTAAACAGTAGTGTCGATTGTATTGTCTGGATTTTTCGTTATTTTAATATCTAGGTAGTTCAATGTGTTGTTAGTTTCGTTTTCCATCATGAATTTTATGTTTTTATCGAGGTTATTGAGATCGTTTAGAATTTTATTAGTGTCGGAATTTTTCGGTAAAAAAGTTTTACCGAAAAATTCCGACACTAATAAAATTCTAAACGATCTCAATAACCTCGATAAAAACATTCTGGGTGCACCACTGATCAGGTTTAATTTTATCATCAATATAAACATACAAAAAAAAAACAAATATTATATACATTATTAGAACATGAACAAAAAATTTTCTGAAATATTGGAAGTGCTCAAACTGCGTTATTTAAAAAAAAAAAAAAATGAAAAACTGAAAAATTCCACATGAAAAAAAAAAAAAAAAAAAAAAAAAAAAATTAAGTTTAAAAATACAATAAGAAATTATACATAAAAAATATAAGAGCGAGAAAAGAGTTTTTTGTCAATATGCAGGGTGTCTACTGACTTGACAGAAAAAAAATTCATGACCTCAAAAAAAATTTCATGACCTTTTTTAGCAACATATCCACAACCTTTCTTTTTAAATTAACATATTCATTTTCTTCTTTTTCACCTTGCTTTGATATATCACCTTGCTTTATTTTTAAAATTATTGTTTAACAAAATTATCAGCTGTTTAAAAAGAAAAAAAAAAAAAAAAAAAAAAAAAAAACCTGAAAACTTTTTTTTTTTTTTTTTAATTAACAATCTAAGTAAATAGTAATGGAAATCAATCTAAAACAGACACATAATAACTACAAACATATCTTTCTCTATATATAAGGTTAAGAGAGTCTGGGGGGGGGGCTGAAAAATAATTAGGTCCTTTATAATAGGTTTATGGACATATACACACACATATATATATATAGTAAAGAATCTGCTTTAAATATTTCTTTTGAAATAAATAAATGAATGAAATTGAATATAAGTTGAATAGCGCAATCAAGGAATTTATATCAGTATAAAACATGCGAAGTTACAGTAGTTCGGTCATTTGGGGTTGTCACTGAGCTTGCAAACATAAAGCTGCAGGTTCATTTATGATGTAAAAAATGTTGTGTACAATATGACAAGCTACTCAACACAAAATTTGCCCGAAATGAAATGCCTTCCCCCTATATTTCCATTGAAAAAAAAATGTGATCAAATTTAATACTCTTTTGCGATGCTTTGCATGCATATTACAGTAACGCACGTAAGTAATTAAAATAATTATAGCCAAATAAAAGCTACAGTTGTGATATGTAGGAATTATAATAGAATTTCAGTGTAAATTTTTACATGGCTATTTTTATTTAATTATCTGGAGTATATATGGAGCCGATGATTCTTCTAGGTTCGGTTCAATTAACAGAAACAAGTTGGACTCTTAGTGTATGTGGGTGTTAGTCTACACAGCAAGCAGGGAGCAAAACCTCATAATATCCTAAAGCATTAATTCTAATATATAATATATTACTTAGAATTTTAATTTGTTTTGTTACAAATATTTCAAGCATTACCTTTCCGAGTTCATTACAGGATATTGTATTCCAGTATAATATATATATTATAAAATTTGAATTTTTATAACAGAAAAAAATTGCTTTATCCAAAAATGGCGCTTAGATCTCTGTGACATCAGAGGCAAAAATGAAAACTGCCCATGTATCCTACTGTATGTTCTACGTACCATAAAAAAAAAAAAAGAAAAAAAAAAAGTGACCCCACCCTGAGAAGCATCTGTAAAATATCTTAACACATTGTTATTGGGGTATTTTCCTATTTTGAACAGTAAACTATGCCTTTTGGCATTCCTCTAAATAGTTATAATTTTAGAGAAATAATTTTACGTATTTGTGATTAAATCAATTAAATTTTATGTCCAGCAACTGATGCGAAATTTCACTAGCAGGCATATGTGCTAGAGGCATATAAAGTATTTAACGAATATGCAAATTTCATTTTTAATTTAAAATATTTTAGAGGAACGACAAGGAGCAGGGCTAATTTTCATTTTATATCAAACGAGAATTTTCATTTGTCAATGCGAATATGTTAATTTTGCCCAAAGACAAAACAAACTTTCACAAAGATGCTATAAATACTCATGAATTAAAATATAAAATTGTAGGAGCCTGGTATCCCAACTTTCTGACAAACACATCCATGCTTATTTCCATATCAGATTGCTTCTTCTGCCTGACTTTTTAGATACTCCCTCGATTTCATGATAACAGTACATGTTTTAGGACTTGAGAAGCTGATTTCTTAAAACTGCGATGGAATGTCTAGTCTAGGGTATCTTTCAACTAAAAAACAAAGAACTAATTCATTATTTCTGTGTTTGAATGTAAGAATTTCAAAAATTTCCAATATTTAATGTTTAATTTATAAACTTTATTTTTGCTTACAATATGTGTGTTTGAATAATATTATTTTCATGCATATCTTAAATTTTTTAATATGTCAGCGGGTTCTGGTGGGGGCTTGAGCCACGGCTGACTCTAGTATCGGCCGAAAAAAAAAAGCGAAGAAGATCATGTGATCTGACGTCATGAAAGCCGTCTTGAAGTTGAACGGAGAGGAGGGAGATACGAATGTATGATTTTGTCAGTGCACGCGGTCATTTGTTTGCTTGCTCGCCATATTGTTGTTTGCGTGTTTTCCTAATACATAATAATTAATGTTAAAGTTATATGATTGTTATTATCAACTATATGTATTGTGAATATGCCGGATCGTTGTTGCGTTCCGAACTGCTCATCGAATTACGATAAAACTGATACTTACGTCTCTGTTTTTAAATTTCCCAAAGATGCCTCTAGAAAGGATCTCTGGTACAGAAAAATTCCCAGAAAAGGCTGGATTCCCTCGAAACATAGTGTTGTTTGCTCTAAGCATTTTAGAGAGTGTGATATTATAAGAATGGATGAAGTGACTGACAGAAACGGAGAAAAAATACAGGTACCCAGAAAATATCCCAAGTTAAAAGATAGTTCATACCCATGTATATTTGAAAACTCTCCAGCATATTTAACTGAAAAACAGCCTGTCCAGCGGAATAGTAGATATGAAAAGCTCCAAAAATTAGATGACTTATCCATCCAAAAATTTTTGGAAGATGATAAAGTGAAGGATTTTGTAGATCTGACTGAAAATATTGAAATGAAGGTAAATACTTTTAATGTAAAACCAGTGATAATGAAAAACGATTGCAATATTTTTATAATAAATATGGATTTGAATCCAGTTCCAACTGTACATTCAAGTATTATTATCAAACAAGATATGGGTATAAAATGTTTTCTTGGCAATTCTTTAATACCTGAGACTAAATTTAATAGTATTTTAAATAATTCATGTAATCTTTCTTGATGGAGTGAGCTGGAAAATATATTAAGTGCAATTCGCTCTATGAAAACAAATTCTACTAACATGGATATAGATATTGATAATAAACAGATGGCCATAAATTATTGGGAGAAATTTATTTCATCTAATGATGAAATATATAATGTGAAAAAGTTTATTTTAGAACAAATGGAATTGTGTGACAAATCAAAAATGGCTCGCAGATACAGTAATGATTTACTAATATTTGCATACTCTCTTTATATGAAGTCTTCTTCTTGTTATTCCTTGTTACAGGATAGTGATGTTTTGGCATTGCCAACAGTCGAATACTTGTCAAAATTCACAAGCATCTTACAGCTAGACAACTCATTAAATAACTCTCATGCTGAGAATTATTTAAAGAAAAAGTTTGATATTTTGAATGACGCAGATAAAGTTGTCAATTTACTAATAGATGAAATCCATGTTAAAAAATCTATTAGTTATAAAGGAAAAGGCATTTCAGGCTTTGCTGAAAATAAAATAAATACAGAAGCAACAACAATACAATCTTTCATGATAAGTTCAGTATTTTCAGCATACAAAGAAATACTTGCACTTGTTCCAGTTAGTAATATGAATGCTATTTATTTACATAGTTTAGTTTGCAGTGCTCTTAAAATCTTGGAAGAAGCAGGGTTTGTTGTATTGTCACTAATATCTGACAATAATCGGATAAACAGAAATATGTTCCAAAAAATGGGCCATGAAAAAATGTGCAGTCATGTTACAAATCCTGCGAATAACATGAAAAGATTATTTATTCTTTTTGATCCTGTACATCTTTTTAAATCTGTTAGAAACAACTGGATCAATCAATTAGATTCTGAAAAGACTTTCTGCTGTCCTGATTTTGATAATCCAATGAAAATTATAAAACCAAAATTTGCCCATTTAAGGAAAATCTACCAAATTGAGAAGACTTCAATTGTAAAAATGGCCCATATGCTAAATTTCAAAAGCTTATATCCTTCAAGTTTAGAGAAGCAAAATGTGCAATTTGTTGTAAACATTTTCCATGAGAGTAATGATGCCGCTCTTGAATTATTAGGTGATAGACATTCGCTTGCCAACTGGAAGGATACATTGGATTTTATTCGGATAATTAGAAAATGGTGGAACATTATGAATGTTAGTCATCTGAACAAAGGACATTATTTAAAATGTGATGACTGTAAAGCATTTTCCTCTGTAAATGACGAGAGATTCATTTTTCTTCAAAAATTTTGTCAGTGGCTTGAAAACTGGAAAAATCTAAATCAAAAGTCTCGCTGTGGCTGCTTAAGTGAAGAAACATTTTTTTCCTTGCATCAGACCACATATGCTATGATTGATATTCTTAAAAGATTACTTTAGAATGGTTCGAAATTTATTTTAACTGCAAAATTTCAAACTGACAAGTTAGAATACAGATTTTCAAAGTATCGCCAGATGTCTGGTGGGAACTATCATGTAACAGTACAGCAAGTTCTTGAATCTGAAAGAAAACTGAAACTAAAATCACTTCTGCAAATGTACTCGCACACTCTTGGAACTATCTCCTTAAAGAATTTTGTAACAGAGTATTCAGAAAATAAAAATGAATGCAGCCATGGTGGGGATATGGGTCTTTTTTCAGACCTTATATCAAATTCTGTTGCTTTAGAAAACATATCTCAGGCAGATATTGAAGTATTAACTTACATTGCTGGATATTGTGCTAACAAAATTAAAACTAACTGTAGTACATGTATTTCTCTTTGCATCTTAGACAAGGAACTGCAAGTTGAGACATCTGATGACAGCTCAAGCAATTTAAAGTGTGCTTACTTAGATATTATTAACCGTGGAGGTTTAAAATATCCCACAGAAAATATCCTTATGATTATTTCTGTTTCATATTTATTATTTCAAAGTTTAATCAGCGAAAAATATGAGAAAGATTTTGTTCATGCAAAATTTAAACAACACACAGTCTTAAGTGAAATTATATTGAATCACATGAAAATTAATGATATTGGATGTGTAAATGACTATTGTTCTGAATGTACTTGCCCATACGAAACAATAGTTATAAAAATTATCAAAAGTTTTTCAAACATATGTTTGAATAATTATGTCAAAAATATCTCTTCCCAGTCAATGGAAAAAAATGAGGAAAGAAAACTGAAAAAATTCAAAAGCTAAATGGTATGTACTAAAACAACATATATTTTATAAATATGTTTTATATTATAAGTATGGTACTGAATTTTTGAAAACTATTCTTAATTTTGTTTGATGAATATTTTTTTAGCAAAACTTAATTATTATAAATGCTGTACATAGAAAATATTGGAATAATATACATAGTTATTGCAGCAAATTTATTATTATAACATATGGTTTCTATGTGTATATATATATACACTTCTGTGGAATTTTCCAAACTTCTAATAATTTTTAAAAACTTTGTTTATAATGTAATGATAGTTTCTTATTCTATTGAATAATCATATGATTTTTATTTATTCATTATTTTATTTATTTACTTTATTACTTCTCTCACATTTCTATAAAGTAAAGTGATTGGGAATTTTTTTTTTTCTCTTTTCATGTTATGAAGTTATAAAATAATAATAATTTCGTAATACAAAATTCTTTCATTAAATTTATTTTTATTATCATATGCATTTTCAAATGTATAGAAAGCATTTATCCCTCCCCCCCTTTTTCCCCAACCATTGACTTCCAACACAGAAATTAAGTTTGGCTGTTTATGCATGTAAATAGTATTCCTTGACTATTTTCCGATTATAATTTTTTTTTTTTCACTATGATACTGCTTATATTATTAATACTAGTATATTATTATAAATATTTAGATATTATAATTGCATTCTTATTTAGAAACAAAACGATATTTTTGGCAGAAATTGACTTTTTATTTTATTTTTTTTATTTAATTGCCAATAATAAATCTTTTTTAATCTAATCATTTATTTTTAATCTTGAGTTGAGATTTCCAATGAAAAATGAAAGCAATATCTTTTTATTTTGAAAACAAAGCTTGAATATTTCAGTACTCATTAAAAAATTTAAATGAATATATTTGCGATTTTCATAAAAGTGTTATTTAATGTTGCTTGATTGTATTATATATATATATATATATATATGTATATGTGTGTGTATATAGATGTGTTTTTATTTCAAAATTTTAATCATTTCATACATTTTTTACATGAAAAAACAATTAAAATAAACATTATTTCAAATAATTATGAATTATAAATTGATTATTTAAATTATTTTTTAATCTAATTCTTTATGTTTATCTTGAGTTGAAATTTGCAATGGAAATTGAATGCAAAATATTTGTTAGGATTTTTTAAAAACAAAACATGAATATCACATTGAAAATTTTAAGTAAAAATATTTGTAATTAGATAAAAATATTTCTTGACTGTATTAAAATATATATGTACCTTGATGTATTTTTAATTCAAATTTCCAATCATTTCATATAAGATTTTTTACGTGAAATAATAATCAAAATAAACATTATTTCAAATAATTATGAATTATAAGATGATCATTTTAATTATTCTTTATTTTAATTCTGTATTTTTATCTTGAGTTGAGGTTTGCAATGGAAAATGAATGCAAAATCTTTGTTAGTTTTTTATAAAAACAAAGCATGAATATTACAATACTTGTTAAAATTTTTAAATAAATATACTTGTGATTTAGATAAAAATGCTGTTTAATATTTCTTGACTGTATTAAATGTGCAATATTTATATTATATATATGTAGAAACTGGTGTGATTTTTTTTTTTAAATCAAATTTCCAATCATTTCATGCAATACTTTTTACATGACAAAATAATAATTATTATTATTATAAAAAAACGTCTATCTTCAACAGTATTCTACAGAACTCATAATTTATGCATTAAAAAATTAATAAAATAAAAATAACATTTTATATATCCTTGAATATACTTTAAAAAGTTTAATAAAAGGTACAGTAAGTGTTAGGGTAAAAAAGCAAGAAAACTAAACTTTTTTTTTTTTTTTTCTTAACTTTAATTGTTAAATGCTGTGTCTACATTGTATGTACGTATATTTCAGAAAAAAAAAAATAAATAAAAATAAATAAATAAAAAAATAAATAAAAATTTGTTTTAAAATGTGTTTTTATCCTTTTCATTTATTTTTTCACTTCAATGTGTGTGCTTGTTATTTTGCTTTTTTTTTTTTTTTTTCCAGTCATTTTCTATACATTACGTGCTTTTAAAATTTCTTTATAAATGCTTGTAATTTGCAGTGAAATTAGAAACAATGATGTTTATTCCTAAAATTAAGATTTTTTTTTTTTTAATGTATTAATAATATATACATATTAATTTATTTAATGAAAAACCATAACATTTCTTAATCATGATTGATTAAGATTATTATTTTTTAAACTTTTAAATTTAATAAAAAGTCTTAAATTAACTTAATATTTCTTAATGTTATATATATATATATATTAATTCAGGTAGTTTAAGAAATATTTAGATTAAAAGTTTTTAAACAATCAAAGGAGTTGTCAGCCTACTGAATATTATATATATATTATCTTTTATTATTTACTATTTAAATCTGCTTATTAACTAATTTATGCGAATTCGTGGAAAAAATAAATAAGTATTGAGAAGAAGAAGAATTAAATATTTTTTTAATTAGTATTCACTAATTCATTACTAGAACATATTAATGAATTATGTTAATTTATAAACATGTAAATTGTAAATATGAGATAACTGAAACTTGTGTAATTAATGAGATTTGAATTATGAAAGTTATTATTCGAAAGCTTTTTTAAATAAAATCGTATATGAAAGTTATTATTGTAGTGTTTTTAAATAGCAATTTATCATTAAATAATCTTTCAATTTAAAAAAGAAGGATCGGCATTTTTTTTTTTTTTTGTTTAAATTTATTAGCAGAGTTTCACACACCAGTGTACGAAATGAAATCTTGGTTCGACGCATTTTGATTTTGAATGAAACTGCAGGAGGGGGAAGAGGTAAGACGGAATTAATGACGTCACCTCACAGCTTTTTTGGCCGATACTGGAGTCGGCCGTGCTTGAGCCCCCTAAGCCCCCTCCGTGGGTTTGCCACTGAACCTGATAATTTTGTTGTCTTGCCTTTTTATCCCCCCTTATGTTTTAAATTAGCCAAAGTTTTGAAGCTTTTCAATTTTCATGTTATTTTTAAACCTGTCAATAAATTCCAATATCCTTCAACTTCAACCAAATCCCCTGTTAGGGGGGTAATTTAGGGTAATTCTTACGATCTTTAAATTTGCTAAACATACTAATTTTTGCAGTACTAGTTGCATGATTTTAAATTTTAGGTGGTTTGTTCTTCATCTATTTTTCCTCAATTATTAACTTTTTATTTTTCTTCTGTTAGTTTCTTTTTATTTCGTAGACTATCACACAAGCATTGAGGGCAGTTGTCAGAAAGCTTCTGTGTTAAACTTCAAATAAAACTTATAATTTAATTAAAACATGTTTTATTTTGTCGTTCAAACTTTTGCAGACATATACTTTTTAATTATTTGCAAAAGTTCGTGACAGTTAAATGCAGCATAATTATTGCTTTCCATGTAAAACACAGGCTGATGTATGTGTTGTAATTGTGCAAAAATGAATTTTAAAGCTGCAAGCCACACCAGTTGTTGAAAGATTCTTTTCTCAAAGATGAGGGAGGAGAAATTCTGCATTCATACTCAGGTCACACCATGGGTAATTTGAAAATTTCTATAGTTTTCTGAATAACTCTCATAGGCTAACAATTCTTTAAGAAAATCCCCAATGGAGGGGGGGGGGGGTGCACGTTCATTCATGCACAACACACCTAGAATGGCAAATTTTGAGGACAATTAATTTGTTGACAGATAAAAACTCATTTAAACGTAAAATCTGACATTTTTAAATTTTGCATTACATTACAAAGAGTAGTAAAATCTTTACAAATTTCTAGGGATGGGGGGTCTCAAGCCCCATCTTATTCTATATCTTATCTTAAGGCATTCAGCAAAACCGAAAGTATGGCACTGATTCTATATATTTTTATATTTTGTCACTGACTGTATATATTTTTAAATTATTTGATTTCAGGTATTGTTCATCATAGGAAAAAAAAAATATATATATATATATATATATATATATATATATATATATATTCCAGAACACATAAAATTAATAGGTCCCTAAAGTCTTTTTTTTTTTTTTTTTTTTTAAATGTTGGTCTCTAAAATCTCTTAATTTTTGAGAGAGTTGTTAAATGCCCTGCCATTAAATCGAGAGAACCGCTAGGTATAAAAATTTGGTTGAACTGAAGAAAGGTCTTGGTCTGTAGATGAGTCATCAAAAGAGAGAGAAAAAAAAAAAGTCAAACGGTCCCCCCCCCCCTTTGGGAGGGCAGGGGTTAAAAACTTTGCGAGCTTAACTCAGCTCCAAATTACTTCACGGTGAAGTAATTTGTATGCTCTCCATATCGACAAGTAGTCTAAGCATGGTGAGCTCGATTCTCTAACAATCAATCACAGTTTACCATTGAAAACTGTTGTAAACTTGATTTCAACAGCCAATCATCTATGACTCTGCCATTGAAAACTGCTGTAAGCTTGATTTCAACAGCCAATCATCTGTGACTCTTGTGGCAGGATTGAGGAATACGATGAAATAGACTTGTTTACAGTCTGATGAGATCGAGAAAATTATTAGATATGACAAGGAAAAAATCCAGATGTCAAATATATATGGCACCTGCACCTATGATCGGAATTCTAAGCGTCAAAATGAAAAATCTGGTCGCAAAATACGACTAACGACCGCTTATATCTAACACTGATCTGGCAACCTTGCTTCCACCCCTAAGAAGTTCAATTTTCAGTTCTATTTGTTACTTTGCAGTAACAATAAATACATATACATTTGGTGAATCATATAAATCCTCTGTTGAAGTTCAATTTTTTTTTTTTTTTTTTCTTTGGGGGGGGGGGGGGGGGGAGATATGCTCCAAAATTCAAAAAGGGGAAAAGCAATATCTGATTTTATTTTTTATTTTAGTATTTTTAAAGTTTGTTGTAGAAAGCAGCTTGAAATTCAACAAGTTTTTTAAAAAATGACCAAATGACTTTTTTTTTTTTTTTTTTTTTTTTTTTTTTCCTGGATAATATCACGATATATCGCTAATATCGATATAAATTTAGGGATATATTCCAATATTTTATTTCTGATATTGACCAGCACTAGTACATACTCATGTTAAAGGGCAAAATTAACGGTCGCCACCGGCCACATGGCGACTAAATAAAAAAAGATGGCGATTAAAAATGATGCATCGATCGCCGCTAAAGTCGCCACTTTTTGTGATCATTAAAAGATTCTAAAAATCGAGCGACGATAGGCAATCTAAGCCTTGTGATTTCCAATCTTTTCCATCCATGGCATAAATGCCAATGTTCATTTAAACTTGCTACAACGTATAAAGAAGTAGAATTGTTTAATATATCTCACTCATATAATTTTTTGACCCCCCCCCCCCCCCCTTTCCCTTCCCCAAACGATCTGTGCTCACACAGCTTTATAGAAAGCTTTATAATTTCTAATCATTCTCCATTTGCTGCAAAAATATAAATATCTATTTAGAAATATTTATTCATGAATTCATCAACCGTGAATATTCATATTAAGTAAATTGGAGTGTAAAGGTTGATATATTTTTATTTACCAACTATGTGAAAAATACCAGAGCCAGGAATCGAACCCGGGCACCTCCGCTTAACGCACGGATGCTCTACCACTGAGCTACCCTGGCTGACAACCAGCTAGGCATTTCGCACATGATATTCGTTGGCCAACTCACCGAGTCTCACTACAGCTGCGTTTGCAGACTCGGTGAGTTGGCCAACGAATATTATGTGAGAAATGCCTAGCTGGTTGTCAGCCAGGGTAGCTCAGTGGTAGAGCATCCGTGCGTTAAGCGGAGTTGCCTGGGTTCGATTCCCGGCTCTGGTATTTTTCACATAGTTGGTAAATAAAAATATATCAACCTTTACACTCCAATTTAAGGTAACGACACCAGTGCTCGTCACTCTTAAGGCCTTATTTTTAAAATGTTTTTTTCGTGTGGCATTCATGTGAAATTTATGTATCGATGTTATACTTTGGTCTATTTTATACACTGATTCTTCTAGTTGTTGTTAGACACTTTCAATTTTTCAATACATTAAGCAAATTAACAAAAATAAATAAAAATTAAATCTATAAAAATGCACCAGTGCTCGTCACTTGAAAACTGCGTTTCACCAGTAGTCATCAGGTGTTTGAACCAGTGGTCGTCATGTAAATAAAACGCAACAATTTGCTCAATAGTTTGATTTTAATTGCGTTTTTGAAAAATTAAATGAAACAGAATATCTTTGGAACATATTTAGAACCCAAATACATTCTTAGGGTTTAAAACACAAAACATTAAATGGTAAAATTCAAAATATTGCGAATAAAACAAATTCATATGTGAAATTATCTTTGCATTTAAGAAAAGTTTTCAAAATTTTATTCTTTCTCAAAAATATCTTTACTTAAAGAAGAGGGTAAGTAGCAGGGGAGGGGATAATAATCTCGTTTTTAAGAGTGGCTTTGTTCCAAATTATCGCAGTAAGATTGATTTTACCATGCTTTTTATTAACTTGTATTCTTGTTTGTTTGTCCAGTACAAATCTTACAATTAATTTTTAACTAACTTCCCGACTACCTAGACATTTGAAACTTTCAGAACAGTTCAGAACACGATGAAAATGCATTTTTCATATACTTTTAGCCAACTGCTCCGGGTCCCTGCAGCCTTCGGCAGCGTTATCAGTACAAATCTTGTAATCGATTTTTAACTAACTTCCCGACTAGCTAGACATTTGAAACTTTCAGAAAAGCTCAGAAGACGGTAACAATGCATTTTTTAAATATTTTTAGCCAATTGTTTCGGGTCACTGCTGCAGGGTTCTCGCTAGAGCGCGGGATCGCGGGAATCGCGCAATATTAAAAAAAAATCCCACTTAAAAAAATTTTCATATGCGCGCTTTTCCCGCACTTATTTTCCCCGCAATTTTTTTTTTTAAATCTAATTCATTGAACTCCGCGAATTTATTTTTTCTAATTTAAAAAAAAAAAAAAAAAAAAAAAAAAAATCGCAGATATAGTTCGTTAAAAAATAAATAAATAAAAATGGAACAATCGGTGATCAAATGTCCCACAAAAGCTTCTGATTCCTAATCTTTCTCCATCCACGACATAAATGTCAATATCCATTTCAAACTTGCTTTATGAGATTCTAGAACCTGTAAATAAATACAATTGTTAAATATTTCTTGATCATATAATTATTTTTTGCTCACCTCCCCCTTTATTTATCTCTATCTAGCGATCAGCAATCAAATGTTCTGCAGAAGTCTTGTTTCCCAATATTTACCCATCTAAAACATAAATTATATTTATAATATTCATTTTAAACTTGCTTTATTAGATTCCAGAAGTATAATTGAAAGAGTTTAATATTTCTTACTCTGTAATTATTTTTTTAATCCCCCCCCCCCCCCTCTTTCCCATCTCCAGAATACGGATTGTGGTCAATGATCAATTGTAGAAACAATAAAGCAATAGAAGTGCTCAATATTTCTGACATACGTAATTATTTTTAGACCTTTAGTGCTGAACTTAATGAATCTATTTATTTTTTCTCAATTAAATCTTTATGGGGTGTCATACCTATACCCAATTTGTAAACATGGGGGAAATGAAGAATAGATTTTTCAGGTAAGAAAATTTTTCCAAATCAATTTAAGAAAATTAATACTCAGTTGGTTTTATGCACATTTGAAACTAATTAGTTACTGCTACTTTTATATGAATGATTAATGTACATACATAAAAATCATATTTTATATTTGCTTGAAAAATTCGTTTTACTCTTGGTGTGAAATTTTAATAAGATTTTAAGTGGATATAAAAGTTATTGCCGGTATATTGAAGATTTTTTTTACGCTAATGAAAAAATCCTGAAAATTCTTAATGTACATATAAACTATATATATAAATGTTTATGTCATCAATTTATTGAAAGTGGCGTTATCAATATCCAACTAATCATCCAATCAATCATATTAGCAAAACATTTTCAGCTAATTTCTAATTTCAGCAACCACATGTCTGTAATTTGCATATTTCTTGAAAATACTTTTTTTTTTTTTTTTTTTTTTTTTTTTTTCTGTAAAATGTAATTACTGACTTAAATTTCAAAACTCTCACTTAAATTTTCAAAATCCCACTTAATTTTTTTGTTAGAGTGGGAGAATCCCACTCATTTTTTTTCCTTAGTGCGAACCCTGTGCTGTCTTCGGCAGCGTTTATATGGTTCAATAGAAAATTTATTTATTTAACTTCTCGACTAGCTAGACATTTGAAACTTTTAGAATAGCTCAAAACACGATAACAATGCATTTTTTAATACTGTTAGCCAATTGTTTCGAGTCCTCGCTGCCTTCAGTAGTGTTTATATGATTCATCAATCATATACTCATCCCGATCATTAATCTTCCCAACTACCTAGACTTTTGAAATTTTCAGAATAGCTCAGAACACAGTGACGAGGCATTTTTAAATTACTTTTAGCCAATTGTTCCGGGTTCTCGCTGCCCTCAATAGCATTTATATGATTCAACAGTAAATTTTAAAACACGGTATATAAAAAATTCTTTTTGTATTGCAATTATTTTTTTTTTAAACGTATGGGTTGATTATGCGTACCTAACACATACTGTAAAGGAATTTTGAGAAATCCTTCGCTTCTCCTTCCTCATTAAGTGTGGGGTGGATGCAAAAATACGTTTTCAAGAGTAATTATTTTCCAAATTATATCAGGAAAGCAATTTTTTGATGCATTGATTGGTTATGCATACACAAAAATACTGTAATGGGATTTTGCATAATTCTTTCCGACCAAATTTTGAGAAAGGGAGCAAAAACGTATTTCTACGCATAACTCTGCTCTAAATAATCTTATAAAGGCGATTTCTGATGTGTGAGTTGGTCATATGCATCCAACACCTAATATAAAGAGATTTTGCGGAGATCTTTCGTCTATGTGAGGGTGGCAAAAAAAAAAAAATATATATATATATATATATGTTTTCAAGCTCAACTCTGCTGCAAATTATTTTCGGGAGGGGATTTTTTTTATGCTTTGGTTGGTTGTGTGTACCTTACACGCATTATAAAGCGATTTTGCAAAATTACCCTTCCCCTCTTCCCTCGGGTGGGCGGACAAAAAACACGTTTTTAACCTTAGCTCTACTCCAAATTAACTAAGAAAGGCGAGTTTTGATGTGTGGGTATTGGTTAAAAGTACGCAATATGTAATTTGATATCGTTAAAATTCTAAATTTACCCGTGGGAGAGGGGGGGGGGGGATAAAAAGCGGTTAAGTCTATGCCGAAGGCAGTAGAAGCCAATCATCATATTGCGGGACGGAAAGCTATTACAGAAGCCAGCGGGAACATTAACTGCGGTTTCGACTGATTTCAAAGTTTTTTTTTTTATTTTTGATAATGATAGGGATTTTTTCCTATTTTATTTAAATATAGGGACCAGCAAAAGTGGCAAAGCTTTCTAGTATTATTCTACACATCAAGCTAACGTTATCAAATATTATAGATATTAATGTTATTAAATGTTAATGTTAATTAATGTTATCAAATATTATCTTACAATTTTAATTATTTAAGAACAACAGTCAACAGGGTAATTTTGATCAACATTTTAACTATTTGTTTATCTTACATAATTAATATAATGTATAAACAGAAAACTTGCTTAAGAAATGTTTTTAATGTTTAATATTTTCTATATAAGTTTTTATTCACCTGCATCTAACATAACAAAAAAGCCTTAACGTAATTTTGAACCGACTCACAGTCATGCTAACTATGAAATTAAGCCTTTGTACTTTATTATTTTCGAAATATATATGAATTAAAATTAAATTATCATGGTCAATAAAAAACTTATATTAAATGCATAAAAAAGTGCTTAAATGGTACTTATAGTTTATAACTAATTAGTATGAAGCAACTTTAAAACATCACTTAAATACATCTTCGCAAAAGCATGACATCATAAAAATTTTAAATACATTAGACAGATGTATGGAGTAATCATGTCCGTTTTTCTAAAATATATAACAGAAAACTAGAAAAAGCTCTTTATAACTAACTATGTTTATGTGCCATTGTTTAATTTTTTCAGCAAAATAATATGGAAAATTTTAGGTGGTTTAAAGTCAGTCATAGTGAATTAAAGGTACCATGACTGACTTTATTTAAACAAGCTATACAAAAGTTACAAGTGCAATAAAGTTCACGTTCTTGAGGTTAAAATACATTTGTTTACATTTACGAATACCTCTGACGACTACTGGTGCCGATAGTCAAATTAAAGTAAAAATTATACCATCATAATTCTAAACGAAAATATAGTATTTTTCATTAAAAAAGTTACCCAGTTATTAAAAATGTTAAAATACCAGTGTTCGTCAGGAGGGACGAGCACTGGTAAAACGTGCAAAATATGCACCAGTAGTCGTCATACCTTAAAAACCTTTATATTATGTCAAATTTTAAAAAGTTGCACATAAATCGTATTCTGCATTTCATAAGCATTACATACAATGCTTTATGATCAATGTCAAATGCAGCAAACAACAAAATATATCAAGAAATGCATATCTATTCCCTTAATCATTTGCTTTACGTTGACTCAATTCAATTGTAATTTAACGTATACTTCCCTTATTTTGTTTCTCCCTATTCTTCCTCAATAGTTGAAATCGAACTTTTTATGTCATAAGAAGCAGAAGGCTTTGGAGAATCTTATGCGAGTAGATTCAAATTTATACAGGTTATAAAACGGTTATTTTAATACTTCTTTTAAGAGGGTGACGACTGATGGTGCAGATTTTAGGGGTGACGAGCACTGGTATTTTTACCTTACTTAATATAAATATCTATTTTAAACTTACTTTATTTGATTCTAGAATCTATAAAGAAGTAGAATTGTTTAATATCTCTTACTCATAATTCTTTATTAAAATCTTTATATCTTAAAATTCCTGTGTAATTTTTTTTTTTTTTAAATGTTTAATTATATTCATATTACATATTTTTTTTTTTTTTTCAGCCCAAGCTCTCCACAAAAGCGTTTTACTGATACTGTGGGTACACCTTTATTTCCTATGAAATCTAAAAAGAATCCAGCTGAAAGCAGGTAAGATTTAACTTTTAGAATTAGAAAATATTTGCATGAATTTATATATATACAAAACTTATGTAAATATATTCTTTTCTATTAGATGTAATCTGTTTGATGGAAGTGATTAAAAAAGTTATTGTTCAGAAAAATTATTAATTCAAAAGATTTTCAGTTGCATGATAAAGTTTAAGTATAAACAATCTATAATATTAAAACACAAAGCACTTTCCTTATCGTACGATCTGGGCATCTGCTGAAGGCTTTTCCTTTCCTTAAACACAATCGGAGACCAATAGCTGAAATGGATATGCTTTGCTTTGAACCAGGGTCTATTTCTTTACTTAAGTGTGAAGACCATCATTCGTGTTTATTTATTTTAATGGCGTCGCCATGCAGCGACTAGCTTTCGTCGCATTGTTGTAATTGATTTTGTTCTTCATTTTGATTGTAAGTATTAGCTTAAAAAGCTCACAATTTCATAATTTAAATGACAGCAAGGTGTGTATAGATTCTTTTGTTTTATCTCATCCATTTCGTATAAAGTTTACTCTTTTGCATGTGTCCTACATTATTGCGTATAATTCCATATCTTTTAGCACAGGAAACTGCATTTTTTTTTTACTTTTTCTTCTGCGTTGTGTAAATTATTCTGTTTATTTATAATATTCCAGTATGTATTTTAACCTTTCTTCTGCACTGTAACTATATGTTTATTTAAATGATTGATGGTATTTATTTACTTTGTCTAGTAATTAAATTCGATTTAATCAAAACTTTAAAAGTTCACGTCATACTAAAAATTAACAAGACACTCGATTTTGTATATAAAGAAGTGTTTTAATGTTTTTAAGGTGGATTATATAATACGAAAAGAAGATAATGTTGCATTTATGGTTTTTGCGTTAATACTTATTTATCACCCTTTTTTTTTTTTTTCTTTAAATCTATGTCAAGTTAATTATTCGAATCACTTACAGGAGTATTCATGCTTTCAAAAGAAGCATTAATTAAAACAATAAATAAGTAAAAGATAAATTGTTTTACTGTTGTTCTGTAAATGCGAAAATTGATTGCTTGATAATTATAAATGTGTTATGTACTGAGTTTTTCATGTTAAATATGTATTGGAAAGGAGTTTTTGTATTATGTACTAAGTTTTTTATGTTAAATATGTATTGGAAAAGAGTTTTTAATATCAATTACCCTCTTATTTATTTGGTTTAGCTTTAAACATTTATTATAATGACATGAATAAACTTAGACTAAAATGACTATTTTACTTTGTTTAGTTTCTTGTGAGTAGATAGTTCAATATTAACACTTTATAAAATTAAAAAGTGGGGGGAAAATAAGATGTCAGTATTGCATTTTTAAAAGGCCGAAGTTTGAAGTAAAAAAATCAGGTTAGCCATTAATTGTTACTGAATGGTAGTTCTACAAAGATTTTGTTGGTGGTTTTTGCATTTGAACTAGGTAAATTTTATTTCAATAAGAAATTAAAATTAAAAGCAGAATTTCCAATGCTAAAGAAAGATGAATATTTCATAATACTGTATAACTCATGCAAAAGTGTATACTTTATACAAAGTGGAAGAAAAAAGCAAAAAAATATATTACACACCTTGCTGTTTTTCAAAATAGGAAATTATAAACTTTTAAGCTAAGAATTACAATCAAATTGGAAAACATTGTCCCAATCCATTCATACATTAGTTAATTTTTCACATATTTTCTGACATATAAATGTTTTACATAATTTATATGTTTTAAGGTGTCCAAATATGTATTTTTCAAAGATTGGACAGTGTGCATGTATGTATTGGTCGAAAAGAGGGGGGGGGGGGGTATTTTCTGTTGTCACATCACCAAAAAAGAAAAAGAAATTTTTTTTTTTTTTTTTATAATTGCGACAAGTCAGGCACACAGATGTGTGTTCCTCAGTTTTTGACAAAAATTTAAAAACTGAAAGTGGGACATAGAAAACCGGAAGTCAGGCTGTATTAAGTGTATATCTCAAAGACTGCTCTAACAATTTTCTTTATTTGCTATATATACTACCTTGCAGTTATCATTTTGTTTATTGTATAAAAATAAATTATCAGATAAAATTTGCTTTCAAAGGACGTGAAGAGAATGTAGAATTATTCATTCAGCACTTTTTTTTTTCTAATTTGCAGTTATATAATTTCTGATTTGTAAGTTCAAGGTGCAATATATAAGCAATACATATATTGCTGAATATGTCATAGGAAATATTATTTAATATCAGTGTTATATTTGTTTATTGGTTTACATATATGGTGCCCAGTGTTGGAAATTGGGAAAATTATTTATGAACCAAAAATGGCTCACAGCTTAGAGTTAGGTCCCAAACGTAAATATTTAAGAGCATTTTCTAATCCTTATTATGTAGGTAGAGTTGCACCGAATATTCGGTTACTATTCGGTATTCAGCCTGTTCAGCAGGTAACACTGTAACAACTTTCTTAGTTGTTAGAGTATGTAAACGGAATTTTATAGATACCTGTGGTCTCGATTGGGGGAGGGGAGGGGGGAATTTGCCATTACAAATTATTTCATCATGAAAAACGGCAGTTTTTTGAGTGACGCAAGCGGAGGGACAAACAGGGCGCTGCAAACTCATATATACGGCTAGTTTGACATCAAAGAGATTTGTAAAAGCTGACACTTAATATCTCAGCAAATATGCCATATTTTGTTCTGATCTTTTCAAAATAGTCTTTTATCTTCGGTCTTAATCTGTCCTGAAAATTTTACATTTCTACATGCAGTATGTTTTGAGATCTGAAATCCCAATTTAAAGCCAAATGGGGAAAAAGTATGGTGTAAGATTGTAATAGACTGAAATCATGAAAAATATCTCTAAAATGGCACAAACGATTTTCTTCTAATTAATATATATTGTTAATGGGATGCTTCTGAATCAAGTAACTTTTTTTTTTTTTTTTTTTTTTCAAGAAAACTCTTATTTTTTATATAATTTAATTTTAAAATGAAACTATATTACTCTGCCAATTGCATGCTTTCCTTCGACGAAAACACCATGATGCAGTTCTTACTTGCAAGGCTTGAATTGGTCCCGTTGGTTTGTTGACCAACGTCAATGCAGTCAGTGAATTATTTTAATTTTTTTAAAGCAAAAATACTTTATTACATTTTTTAAATATTTATTGTATATATACTAAGTCAAATTCACTTAAATATATTTTCTCTTCTGTTATAAAAAAAATATTTTTGATTTCAAAATTTCATATTTAGTCAAAATAATATTCAGATAATAGATAGGAAGTATTTTGATTTTGTAATTTTAGATATTCCATTTTATCAATTTTCCTGTATCGTAAAGACCTTTTTAGAAAACAGCTCAATATTCGAGCTATCCTCACAACACTCTACACCAGGGAGCGAAATTTCCGCTCGCCAGCTCGACATTGGCGAGTGGAAATTTTACTGTGGCGAGTAAAATTTCGGTCTGAATGTAAACAGAATTCTTACAGTATATGGTGCCATGAAAAAAAAATCGATTTAAAAACGTAAAATTATGCTAATCTTTAGATAAGGTGACCAGACATCCTCTTTTTAAGAGGACAGTCTTCTTTTTCAACGCTCTGTCCTCTTAAACAAAAATACATTACAACACTAAAAGTCCTCTTTTCATCCTCTGTGTTCTTTTTCAAATGAAAGGGATTTAGTCTTTAATTTCAATGTTTCACAAAACTGGGAAGCTTAATCGGCTGTTGGCTGTATCGAATGGTGAACACTAATTTTTTTTCTACGCTAGGATCGCAAAAGAACAACTTTCTAATGAACTTGCCAAAGCATAGTATGGTGTATGTCTATTCCGGTTCTTGGAATCACAAAGCATTCCCTATATTTGTATGGTTCTTTGATCCAGAACACGGAATCCCTATTGAAATAGTCATGAAATCATTAGGAAGGTGGTGCTCCAGTTGATATGCGGTGGGTTGACGTTTGTTATAATTTTTGCATGAATGATATTCCTCATAAAATTAGGCCCATCAGTGACCAAGAGGTTCTGCACTCGAAGCTGGTATACGTGAGGCACTGGGTTTGATACCCGTTTGCGCTCGTTGGCTTAGCCATTAGGAGTTTTCTGTGGTTTTCTCCTAAACTAGCGTAAATATGGGCTAAGACTTCTTAGAGAGTCTTAGCTCATAGGCAAGACTCTTAGCCCTTTGGCTCTTACTTTTGTATATATATGAAGTTTTAATTGTGATGCTGACTTGGTGGATAAAGCGTTATTGATGAAGACATTTTTTTCTCACGTAAGAGGAGTCTCCTACTCAAGCATAGAACCCTAGTGCAAACAATTGGCCTTAATGATAACACTACTACCACCTCACAAAAATGTGCAAAAGTTAGTTGAATTCATTTTATGTCCTCCTGGCAAAAACGCTCCCACAAAGTGACTGTTTTCTTCAATGAACAAAATGTAGACATGTGAAAAAATCCCCTTTATATACCTACTTTAAAAACTTATTAAGGGCACTGTCCCGAAAGAGTTTAGAAATGACACGCTAGTATAAAACCTATGTAAAATGTTTAGAGAGATTTTTCATTCGCATTTTAATATTTTTGAATTTTGTTTTTTGCACATGATATTTGAGATCAAATCAAAAGCCGCCTTTTTATTAAATTTTCGATTTCTCTTATTGTTTGATTGTGATTTTAACTGCAATTTTGGAACTTTGGAAAACTAGGGTATTGTTCTACTTACAACTTTATAATAATAAACCCGTGAAATATCCTTAAAAATTAAATTTTAATCGGTAGACCTTAAAGTTCGAAGTTTTCAAATACTTTTTTTCCATAATTTTTACTAATTTCGTAAATCAAAAATACTTCTAGAGATATTGCGAATTTTTGTGAAAATACTGAAAAATTCTTAAAATCTCCGCCTCCCATCGGATCCTCCTTATCTGCGTGATTGATTAGACAGTTCCCACTCTTTTTCATCTCTCTACCCCAGTAACATAGCAGGGGGGTTGTAGTGTGAGAGGGGGTGTTTAACAGAAAGGAAAGGAAAGAAAACATTGTTATTTCCTCACAAGTGCACTTTTAGAGTCAAAACGTTTCGTTCCTAAACTTCTTCATTTGAGTTTGAGTAGTAGTTTTTAATTTTAGTTACATAATTTTTAACAATATTAATATAATTCCTCCCCTTGCCTTTTCGGAATAAGAAACATACAATTTAGGATTTTACTATTAAAGGTTAAACAAAAGAAAAAAAAAAAAAAAACTGTATATTTATGAAAATATAAAGACTTTATTTTTTTTAAATTAATTAATTAATTTTTTATTTTATTTATTTATTTTTTGCGGGAGGTTGAAAAGAACAATCGCAGGCAAAAAAGAAAAGCTAACCAAAAAATATTAAATTTTATATACTGGAAATTTAAAAGATAAAAAGTAAGAGATTGGTATCGTTATTAGAATGAAGGCGATTGACTGCACTAGGTTCCTAGGCCTGAGGGGAGGGGCCCTCTGTGTGCAATGGGGGTGGGGGTCTTTCTAAGGGCTTACCTCGCATTTATTCGTCTTTCGGAAAAAACCATGGAAAACTCAGAACGGCTAGGCTGACAAGCGTGACCTGGGATCGAACCCGGCACTTCACGTCTACCAGCTTCAAGGACAGAATCTCTCCGCCGCTGGTAGGCCGAAAAAATGGAGGAGATTCTTTATTTAGATGAGTATTTTTTTTATTATATGTTCTTTCCAGGAAGTAAAGGAATAGCCAAAAGACGAAAAAATAAAAATAAAAAATTCCAGCTTTGACTCACAGACATTCAATTTGACATTTCACTGGAAAAGTAAAGTTTGAAAAATTCTTTTTAAATTCAAGGGAGGATGACATATTGGTGGAGGGTAGAAGGGACATAGGTACATAGATCGCTACAAAATGCAGTAGAGGGTAGATCGCTATCGGGTATCGCTAGAGGGTAGATCGCTAGAGGGTAGATCGCTACAAAATACATTTTATAGCAATTATTCGTTACCTTGCCTTTTCAGACTAAGGTACAATTTAGAATTTTACTATTGGGGGATTAAAAATAAATAAATAAATGAATAAAGCTGTATATTTTCGGATATTTATATGAAAAGAATAATAGTAGGCTAAAAAAAGTAACCAAAAAATATTAAATTTTAAATGCTTGAAATTTAAAAAGATTTAAAAAAAAAAAAAAAGAACAATGGTGATTTGTCTTTTTACTTTCTTCTGTACTCAATAGAAGAAAGTTTTGGATTTGTAAAAATTTTCTATTTTCTTTTGATAGATTTACACGTTTTGAAAGATCCAGAACGCGATTTATCTACTTTTAGGAAACGTCTCTCTGTGTTGTGAGATAAAAATTTCATTCCAATTATGTCCCAGGATCTACTGCTCAGATTTACCTATAAATTTATATATAGTTCAATCTTGACATAAACTGAAGCCTATCAATTTTTTGTGCTAATCACTCAACAGGTGGCACTTTTACACAGCAATTTTCACAATATCAGGGAATGCTATATCTCAGGAACTACTGCGTAAAATTTGATATAAGTGCATATGTCGATGCACTTTGACATGAGTTAATGTTTATTACATTTGGTGTCAACAGTTCAACAGGTGGAGCTACTATAAAGCTATTTCTGATATTTTAGGGAAAGCTTTATCTCAGGAACTAATTCACAGATTTACATATAAATATATATGTAGATTCACCTTAACCTAACTTAATGTCTATCAACTTTTGATGCCAGTCCCTCAATAGGTGACGCTGTTATACTACGATTTCCGCAGTTTACAGGAAGGCTCTATCTCTGGTTCTATTGCGTATACTCGAACTAAAATTGATATGTAAAAAGGCAGAGATTTAATGCTGAGTCAATTTGTGTGCATATCGGCCGACAGGAGGCGCTGCTTTATTGAAAATGTCCCCGAGAACAGGATGTACGCTATCTCCACGGTAAAAATTTACTCCCGTTGGACATTTCGTGTAATACGTCTCTAAGATGAAAAAAGTCAGCATTCAAAATGTAAATAATAATAATAATAAATAATTTGTATTGCATAAATTTCTATAGGAAAATACAGAAGAAAGTTTTTTTGCTAGCCACAACATACTAGTTTTAAATGAGTGTTTTTCATTATCTGTCACTTTTCAAGACATAAAAGAGAAAAAAAAAATTCCAGCTTCGACTCACGGACACCCAATTTTGACATCTCACTAAAGGAGTAAAGTTTAAATAATTCTTTATAAACTGAAAGGAGAAGGCCATATACTGACGGAGGGGAGGGAGGGGGGGGGGTGCTAGATAAATAGAAAATACAATTTATAACTTCAACCTCTTCTCCACCTAGATAGTAAAACCGCTTATGTATATTTTAAAAACATTCAACAAAAATAAACTTTCAGTTGGGGGTCATATATATGGGACACACACATATATATATATATATATATATATATATATATATATATATATATATATATATATATATGTGTGTGTGTGTGTGTGTGTGTGTGTGTGTATATAATAAATATATAAATAAATAAATAAATATTTATTTATTTATTTATTTATTTATTTAAATATCCACTCTCAGAAAATCCACTCTCAGTACCTGAAATTCAGCTATTTATACAGGAAACCTATCAATTTTCCTGAACTAACTAACTATATCATTCGAAAGGACATCTAATAGAGTGTTTATATAGCAACTTTGAAGAAAATCGTTAGAGCCGTTTTTGAGATTCAGATTTACGGCCCCACTTCCGGTTTCGCAAATCTCCCTTCCGGTTTTCCAATTTTCTTCAAAATTTGGAAAATTATCTGTACACTAGTTCTGCTTTATTTCTGAAGTTTCGTAGCTGTATCTTTATTAGTTTTGAAGATATGACAGTCAGAAGATTCCCCCCCCCACACACACACACACACTGACCAGTTGCCAAAAAGCACTTTTTTTAGACTCAGAAGACCTCAAAACATGTAAATCAAGTGAAATCTCGATATCGAATTTTCTTACCGAATACAGTACTTCCATTACCTACCGTAATCGAGTAATGGAAGTAAAAAGAGTTTTTTTTTTTTTTTTTTTTTTTCCCCGTTATATCTCCATGAATATATGTTGTAGCCTCATAAAAATTTATACAGATAATGAGAAAAATCTTCACATGCTTCAGCCAAAACGCATTTAAAGCATTATTTTTTAAAGTGTGGTTGAAAATATTTTGTCTGTTGTTAAATTTTTTACTTGTCCCCTTTTCCTCTTCAGGACGTAACTTTTACTGATATATATGAGATATAACATGTTTTCTACCCTACTAAAGTTTCAAGAAGACTAATAAAGAATTTTTTTAGATTTTTGACAAAACACCTGAATTCGAAAGTGTCCAAATACATGGTAGATAGTGTATATATATATGTGTGTGTGTGTTTGCAAAAGTACTAATGGTATTTATATACTTAAGTTTTCTTTTGAAAAGTACAGCTTTCATTTTCCAGTGTAAATTATGGTGTAATTGCTGTGTAATTTTCTACAATTTTTCTTTTTAGACACGATTTCTAATCATTCAATTCCTGTCCCCTCTTCCTCCTCATCTTACATGTTTGTTTTATATTGAACATCGTAAATATGTTATTTAATTATTTTATGTATTTGTTTATTACAGAGACTAGTCAAAAGATTGAACGTATGACTTTCTGTTTTTGAAACACATTTGAAACTGTTACGAAATTTGAGTGTTAGATGAAAACATTTGTTGTAGACGCTTTGAATTTCTCTTTGAAATACAAGTTTAATCGCATACACTTTTTACAAGGAAACATCTGAAGATCTAAATTTGAAAGAAATATCTGTATTTATAATCACGACTGTACAATTAATCGTACTGAATGAAGGGTCCTTTTTTTTTTTTTTATCTGATGACTGTGTTCAGTTCGTCATGCGGTTATTACAAATTGCTGTCTGCTTGGGATCATTATTTGCTTGCAATATCTGCAATTAAATTAATAATAATAATTAAAAAAAAAAAAAAAAATGCAGAATTAAAGCATAACAGTGCTTTAAATTTTCTAAAATTGAAAATTGGACCTAATAATTCCATAACGTTTAAAAAAGGGAAAAGGGGGGGGGGGGTAAATAATTTATACATTTGTAAAAGGAAACAAAAAATCCTATAGTTACAAATTTACATGAGAATGCATAGAATTCTTTCACAACAAAATTTGCTTATTTTCTTTTTCTTTTATTTATTTATTTATTTATTTTTCCGAATTGATTTCTACCAGTGGAACTATAATGTGCAACACACTGAATATAAGCGAACTATCGTTCAACCCAGAATCTTGCACAATGTGTCTTTGAGTAAAATTACTTATTATTTGTTTCCATATGTACCGCGCCAGGGTCACAACTGCTGTGCTTGAAACTTCTAAACTAAGTACAGTGGAGCACCGTTTATACGTTTTTCAAGGGACCGTTCCTAAAAAACGTATAACTGAAAAAAACATACAACTGAAAATTCGTTTTAACATTAATACACAATAAAGTATCATATTAATAATAAAAGTCTAATCAATTTTCATGATTTCCTTTACATTTATTCGAATAAGATATATTTTTAATTGTTTTTAAAAAAAATTTAAAAGGTTGAATAAAAATGAAATTATAATTAAAAATATAGAAATTCAGAAATTTTTTTCAAGATTTCGATTTTAACCTTTAAAGACAAAGCCTTTTGTTCTCTAAACAAAGATGAGATTTTTGTAAACGATTAAAAGGAAAGAAAGAAAAAAATAGTTTTCTCCAACTGTTTACATCAAATAAACATGATAAGAAAATCTTCCAAGTCGCACAACGGAAGTGAGTAATAAATCTTCAAGTTTACAAAATGCCTATAAAGTTGTGGGCTTTTTTTCCTTTCATACTCCATTCCTGGAATCAATTGAAAGAGAAAGTGGAAGGTCTGGGTTGAAGAGCGACGAAAAAGGCTAACTGCCTCTAATTTCGGAGCTGTGTGTAATAAGCTTCCGCACACATCTTGCGATAGTCTAGTAAAGAAAATACTTTACAGTAACTTTGATTCAAGCGGGATGAGATATGGAAGAATGCACGAAAGGGATGCTATAGATGAAATAGAAAAAGAATTAAACATAAATATCCAACCTTGTGGACTTTTTGTTGATGAAACTTTACCGTACTTAGCTGCAACACCTGATGGACTAATTGATAATGATGGGATCGTAGAAATAAAGTGTCCCTCGTCGTGCAGTAATGTTACTCCAGAAGAGGGTATTCTTAGCAGAAAAATTACGTTCTGGACAGTAAATAAAAAAGAAAACAAAATCGGTGTTATAAATAAAAAACACAATTATTACTTCCAAATCCAAGGCCAATTGCACATTAGCAAACGAAAATATTGTTTATTTATTTTGTGGACCCCACATGGTAAGAAACTAGAAAAAATAGAAAAAGATGAAGCCTTCTGGAAGAATAACATGGAAAAAAGTTAAAAGAATTTTACTTAGATTGCTTATTACCAGAGATTGTAGACCCCCGTTATCCTCGATCTTTGCCAATAAGAAATCCCCAATATATTATTGATGCTCAAACCCAAAAAAAAGAAAACAAATGATTTTTTAGTGTATATGAATAATTATTTTTATTTCAGTATTTCATTTTTAATGCGTATTGAGTGTACATATTATGTATTATAAATTTTATATTGTTGAATCAAATTTTTAATTTCAAATGCAACTTTTTTAATTGTTGAGATATGGTCTGCTTTTTTTTTTTTTTTTTTTTTTTTAACCTTTTGTATAGTACAGGAAGCATTGTTTTTGTATTAAAATTGCGATTTTGATTTATTTATACGTTTTGAAGTCCTTTGAATCCAAATATAAGGTTTCTAGCGATTAGCTTGTGTGTACGTGTGTTTGTTTATCTGTTATCATCAAAACACAAAAACAAATAATTGCGCAGAATGGCCAAAGTCAGTATTATATGTCTGTATTATATAGATGTGCTACAGTAAACTTATCATTGAGAGCAGAATAATGGTTCATGTACACCAAAAAAAATTAAAAAATGTTAAGTCTATGGCCACAATTTAACTTCTTTAGACTTCTCTAAATAAAGCAGAAAAACAAAATGGAATTTTTTATATGTATAAGTATATAAAAGTATGTTTCGTGTAGAATATGGTATAAAATAATTCATTATTCGTTTACAGGTTATACAAAATATTTGCGATATATTACGGTTATGCTAACAAGGAAACATTCAAAAGGTGTCGTTTAAAAAAAATATTGAAAAAAAAAAAAAAAAAAAAAAAAAAAAAAAATCAGTGATTCTACTCTTTATGAAACACCAGAAAGAGAAAAAATTATCGGCTGAAATGAATTACAGCGACCACAAAAAATTATCAAAATTAAGCATATTTGGCGATTTCACACAGTTAGGTGACTATTTTGAGTACTTGGCGGAGAAGCAAAACAGTGTTCTGTTCGTACACGGCAATCTCGGTGCTATCGAACTTATCCCCTAACAGCGCTTAATCGCAAAAATTGCTTAATTTTGATAATTTTTTGTGGTCGCTGTATTCATTTCAGCCTATAATTTTTTCCCTTTCTGGTATTTTATGAAGAGTAGAACCACATTTTTTTTTCTTTTTTTTTTTTTTTTTCAATATTTTTTGAAGACGACACCTTTTGAATGTTTCCTTGTAAGAAATTGGCAATCCAAGAAATTTGCTTAGGACTATTAATTATTTTTTCATATTCATATAACAGACAACATATTGTTTAAAGTATAATTTGTCTGCGATGAGTTTTTGTTATAGTAATGCGTTATGTGGTCCCCTGAATATGAAAATCAAGTTTTGAGCGGTTGATATGCGTGTAGGTGTTTTATTGATATAGTTTAAAAAACAAATAATTGCAGGAAATTCGAAAGTTTAAGTGAAAAATTCCTTTTTGGCGGAGATACATAGATGAGATTTTCTTATTAATTGAAGAAAAACATGTAAATGAAGTCGTTGCTTTTTTTAATTCGTTATGCCCAGAAATTCAATTTACTTTGGAAATAGAACAAAATAACAGTTTGCCTTTTCTTGATTTCTTGTTGAACGCACTTCGAATTCACCTTGCATTTTTCAAACTTCTATTTATCGTAATACCACTTTCACGGGTTTTCATTTTGCTAATCCTAATTCTCATAAAACTGCAGTTTTTCGAACTTTGGTTAATAGAGATCTTCAATTATGTAGTAACGAGGCACTTTTTAAGTTGGAAATTAAAAGAATTTTTCAGGATTTAATAAATAACGATTACACTCTTAATTGGTTAAAACGAATTTATCGTGAAAAAAATTTTCCACTTCTAATCTCCTTTGTTTTCTCCTGCAATTCCCCCCTCTCCTCCAATGCAAATGAAAAAATCATTAATTAATAAGAAACATTGTATTTCTATGCCATATTTTGGTTTTCTTTCAGAATTCATTTCTAAATTACTTAAACCACATAATATTTATACTGCTTTCCGGCCAATTAAACAATTAAAAACATTTATGGTTGATCACGGTTGATGAATGAAAATTTTCTAAAAAAACATACTTTTTAACTTTAAATCCATAACCCCTTCTCTGGATCTGACTGGCGTAATATATTTAATTCCTTTTAAAAATTGTAAATATGTTTATACAGGTGAAACTGGCCGTACAGAAAGAATTAGACTACAGGAGCACAGACTATCTTTTAAAAATTGCAATCAAAATTCTAAAATTGTAATCCATTCAATGGAAACCGATCATATTCCTGGGTTCGATAATATAAAAGTTCTAAATTCTGGTTTCGATAATTAAAAATCACGTATTTTCCTTGAGAGTTGGCAGACTACCAGTCATCCCCACTCTATCGATAAAGCATGCGCACTGGCTCCTCAATATTCTATATCCCTATAAATTCCTTGGGTGTTCATGTAATGCTTGCATATTATGTTGTAATTGATACTGTCGTCCAGATTTTAATTGTTTTTTAAATATATAGTATTTTGTTTTTAAAATTTATTTCAACTTAAGTCTTGTCTCGTAAATAAAATAGTTTTTATTTTTAATATGTATGATTGAGACGGTTTGATGTTTGTGTACGTTATCGAATTTGGTATTTTAAAGATCGTATGAGGGGTGCCATTTAAAATTTTTGAACAAGATTTTTTCAAGGAAATTGTATTTGTGAAAGTTGTCTGAATAATTTGGAATAAACTTTTAAATTTAATAAATCTTAATTTATTATTATTATTAATTTACGTACTATATATGTGTCTATGTGTGCATGTGTGTGTGTGTGTGTGTACTTTACTGTTGTTATAACTAATCAATTACAATTCAAAGTTTCAATGAAATATTAGAAAATGTACTTTATTCTTTTTGTGTGTATTTTTTCTCCTAATTTTAAAGTAAACGTTTTTGTTTTCTATTTGCACATTATCTTTATTAAACATGATTATTTATAAATGATACTTTTTCACGAAAATAACTTACTTTTGTACAATTTTCTTTTTCTTTTTGTTTATAAATGAATAAATATTGATAACATCTCATATTAATCAGAAATTTGTGTTTATTTGCTATCTCCAAATTTGCATTATTAAAAACATTTAATGACAAATATGAAATAGAAATACAGATTTCACATGAATATCATATCATAAAATCTATGCTGTGAGAAATTCCTATCCAATATTATATTTTGTTCAGTTTTATTAGCAAAATCGAACACATTTTTCTCCTATCATGCATGCATCTACTAATCTGCAATAGTTTTATTTTTGCATTGCAACAAAGTCAAAATAAATAAGCTAATATATATATATATATTAAATATAGTACAGTTTCTAGATCTTATGTATATACAGGGTTTACACAATGTTACCATTCGTCGGGTAACCTTATAAGTAAAATATACCAATTTGAACAATCAACAGAGTTCAATTCGCAAATCTTCTTTGTATGTGTGAAATTCCAAGACATTGTGTCTAGTATTTCATTTATTTATTTATTTATTTATTTATTCAAAGCAAAATGTTGAGCCTATGTCATTATGTTAAAAAAAAATTAAATTTCGAATAACTCCCAAAATTTTCAAAATACAATTTTCAAATTTAATAGGGTTAATATGCCAGTATTCTAAAAAATATTTTAAAACTGGTCCGATAAGTTTAGCATAGGAGCCCCTTGGCAGCTTTTAAACTGTTGTTGTCATTTTGGCGATGAATTAAATTGTTATCGCAATTGCGTAAGTACCTAGGTACCTATAGCTAGCCTATAGTCCCAGGAACCTATATGCCGCATTTGGAAGTTCTGCGATCAATAGTGTGAGCACCAGGGCGCAGACAGACACTTCTCTTTATTTATGTAGACATAAACATAATAAATTAAAAAAAAAAAAAAAAGTGAAAAAAGATTTCGCCTTCAAATACGTAGCGTAATAGCCGTTGCTAAGATACGCAGACGATTACAACGGATTAATAAATTTATGAAAAAAGAAATATAGAAACCAATATTTAAAATTGAAAAAATATATACACATATATATATTTAAAAAATTCAAATTCGAAAAGAAAAGAAAAAAAAAAAAAATCGATAAGGTGCACACCTACAGGGTGCCAGGTAGAGATGTGAGCAGGGAAAAAACCCGGGTTTAAACCAGGGAATAGACCCGGTTTTTTGGGAAGGGAATTTTGAAAGTTTCCAAAACATGGGATTTTGAAGGTTTTCAAAAGTTGCGAATTTATCTTTTTTTTTTTTCTGAGATTAGAGATGTTCTAAGGCATTTCAAAATGTTATCTCACATGCAGATGTTTTTATGATCTTTCAATTTTAAATAGTGCTTCTAACGTCTATAAATTTAAAAAGTACAAGTAATTTAAAAAGTACAAGTTTCAAATTTCAGTAATTAACAGACTTATTCTCTGTTATTGCCGTATATTTATATTTTAGTTCTGACTGTATACGCATTGCGTTCAATATAACACATTTTTTTAAATCGCAATCGCATGTTTCAGTTGTATATCTTTAACATTTTATTTCAAAGAGAAAACAAAAATGCTTCAAAATATTCAGCATTTACTAAAACAATCAACAATATTACGCTGGAAAATATTATTTCAATTAAAATTTCAACAATATTAATATGCAAAAAATAAATGAAGAAAGAAATAACATCCAAATTATTAATTACTAGCAGGCTACGCCCGCTTCGCTGGTCACTATATTTAAATGAATTTTCAAAAGAATTGAATTAATATTTATTTTTTTACACCGCATTATAGACAAAAACTAAAAAAAAAAAAAAAAAAAAAAGAAAGAAAGAAACTGAAATTGCTCCAAACCTCGCTTCGGGTACCCGCTGTCTACGGCAGCTCTTTTCCCGCCCGCATTGCATCAGGTCTAGGTTTCCCATCTCTGCAGGGAGATCTTTCCCGGGCACTTCAATCTGAATATTTATCGACGACAGGGGGGATCTGCTACTATTTAAGAACTACGGTTTTAAAGATGACTGTATCTCAGCATCTATTAAATATTTTAGTTTTGAACCATGTATTTTATAGCCCATGCCATTTATGGAATGATACTTTTTTACGAAAATAACTTACTTTTGTACAATTTTCTTTTTCTTTTTGTTTATAAATGAATAAATATTGATAATATCTCATATTAATCAGAAATTTGTGTTTATTTGCTATCTCCAAATTTGCATTATTAAAAACATTTAATGACAAATATGAAATAGAAATACAGATTTCACATGAATATCATATCATGAAATCTATGCTGTGAGAAATTCCTATCCAATATTATATTTTGTTCAGTTTTATTAGCAAAATCGAACACATTTTTCTCCTATCATGCATACATCTACTAATCTGCAATAGTTTTATTTTTGCATTGCAACAAAGTCAAAATAAATAAACCAATATATATATTTTTTAAATATAGTACAGTTTCTAGATCTTATGTATATACAGGGTTTACACAATGTTACCATTCGTCGGGTAACCTTATAGGTAAAATATACCAATTTGAACAATCAACAGAGTTCAATTCGCAAATCTTCTTTGTATGTGTGAAATTCCAAGATATTTTGTCTAGTATTTCATTTATTTATTTATTTATTTAATTTTTCAAAGCAAAATGTTGAGCCTATGTCATTATGTTAAAAAAAATTTAAATTTCGAATAACTCCCAAAATTTTCAAAATACAATTTTCAAATTTAATAGGGTTAGTATACCAGTATTCTAAAAAATATTTTAAAACTGGTCCGATAAGTTTAGCATAGGAGCCCCTTGGCAGCTTTTAAACTGTTGTTGTCATTTTGTCGATGAATTAAATTGTTATCGCAATTGCGTAAGTAAAGATCTTGGCTAGAAACATCAGAGCTACGACGGTGCCAAATTTCAAAATTCGTCAAGGAGTTTTAAACTGAATCAATTTTTTAGCATGATTTTTCTCAAATTTAATTATTTAAAAGAAAATGTGTGTACATTCAGTTTTTATTCGATATAAAAAAGAAATATATTTGAATATATATAAAGGTCAATTTTTAAGTCTTTTATGTTTTTCTTCAATTGTTACTTTTTTTTTATTTTACTCTTTAATTATGAGCAGCTAGTTATGTAATAAGGGTAAGTATCAATCATAAGCATGGTACTTTTTTTTCTTTATAACATTACCTTCATGTACACTAAAGGACAAAAAAAAAAAAAAAAAAGAAAGAAAGAAAGAAAGAAAGGCGCGCGCGCGCTTGCTTAGATACTTTCATTTTTTCTTTTCAAAAATCACCAATTTTAAAATTTAAACGTAGGGATTTAACAGGGAGTAATATTTGCCGGATATATCTGAAACACTGATGTCAGGTGGATACCGATATGCGGCATCCGGCAAAATTGCTATTCGTTTCGTCCTTATTTTTAAATGATTAAATCGAACAATTTTCAAATGTATATATATATATATATATTTAAATCCCTTTGTGTAGATATTAACTTTTTGAATTTTTATGGAGTAGTTTTGAAGTTATGCAAATTACAGATCATGAATAATAAAATCATTCTATGCATTGTCTTTATATTTTTAATAATTTTTAATAGTTAAACTTATGTTACAAAATTTCTTTATTTTTAGAAATTTTCATATTCATTTTTTTTTTTTTCTTTAATTAAGTTTAATATTTTTCCATTTATTTTAATTTATTAGAAATTGGCATCACTATTTTAGAAACTTTATTTGCAGTAATTTAAAAAATGTTAATGATAAATATTTTAAATTGAATTTCTCAGCTAACTAATCATAATAAATGCACGCAAGTTTGCTTTTATTTTTAACAATAACAACAACAATATTAATAATAATAGTATCCTTCTATACTGAGGCTGTCCAATTTCTTTAGTACAATATTTCTGATATTCATTTTAATTATTTAAAAAAAAAAAAAAAAATTGCACGTACTTTTTTTATTTATTTTTATTTTATTTTTTGGCACAAAGAAAAATATACTTACTTAGTTATTCATTTTTGGCATCAACTTCTTTTTTTTTCTTTTTAATTTTAAAGTGTGTTTTTTATTACCTTTTGAATCAATTATCCGGTTGAACTAAAAAATACGGCATTAGCTAGATTTACCGTTCTATACTGTAGCTATTAATTAGAACGAATTTTCTAAATTTTATTTTAATTAATAATGTAATAATAATAATTTAACTTTCATTTTTTTTTTTCCGGCGTAAAAATAAGTATAATTACGCATATATTTTTGGTATAATTTATTTTTTTACTTTTTTTTTTTTTTTTTTTTTTTTAATAATTTTAAAGTTTAAGTAGGATTTTTATTACTTTTGAACCAATTATTCAATTGAACACAAAAATACAGAATTACCTAGATTTCGTTTTAATACATAAGTGTACCAATTTTTGATATAATCCGGACTAAAAATCCGTATTGATACAGTAACAATCGTTTAGCTCTTTATATTTAGATGACAAAATAAAAAAGTTTTGAACGTCTATTCAAGGTAATAAATAAAAATTGGTAACGAAGACAAAATCGCTATCTGAAAGAAATTGTTCGACCTGTCTTACTACTTACTACCTCGATAAGTAATATAGGCACCCTAACTACTACTAGTAGTAATAGTAATAATAATAATAACAACCTGTGATATTATATATGTATATATATATATATATATATATGAATCAATACTATACATATATGCATGTATACATGTGTTTTTACATGCATTCATTACATAATATTGAAGTTCATTCAATAAAACGCTGCCTTTTTATCAAAAGACAAATCAGTACTGAGGAAGTTTCTTGACGCCCTTTTGTATAATGGACTTCTTTTTGGGGGACGAAAATGACCCCGCCTCTGTGATCATCATATTGACAGCCGAAATACTTTACGTCTGTAATTGGACAAAAAATGTCACACTAGGTAAAGGGCGGGGAAGTTTTGTACTTCATCTAAGCCAGTTTTTTAGTTTCATTTTCTATAGCTGGGGAGTTAAACGGGAACAAGGCAGTGCCCTTAACTGCTAAGACTAACTTAGGTTATACTTGTGAGAACTTTCATAAAATGTTGATAAAGAATGACTGTTCGTTAAAATAAATCCTTTCATCTGCCGAATATTAATTTTATTTTTTTATTTGACAATTTTATTTTTTCTTTTATGATTATGATTTTAATAATAATAATAATAATAAATTAAAAAAAAAAAAAAAAAAAAAAAAAAAACAGTCTAAAAAAAAAATCTATATTGTCCAGTGACACCTATAAAAATTTGGGATTTTTTCTCTTGTTTCCGTATATTATTAATTTAAATTAAGGTGTAGTGATCCAAATTCATTATTTGAGATAAAAATGTTTCTACCACTTGTGTAAAGTAGCTTTTGAATCGGTTTTTATAATCATTATCATTCAATTTTGTGTCCTCTAAAATGATCTCTTTTTCAAAATTGAATGTCTTCTATTTTCTTATAAAATAAAAGACATTGCATAATTTCTTCTCTTTTTCCAATAAAAAATTCTGGTCACCTTATACGTAAAAAATAGTGTAAGTTAGTAATATTTTGTGGCAATGGCGAGTAACTTTTTTTTCCAGCGAGTGTAATCTAAGTTGAAATTTCGCGCCCTGCTCTACACACATATAAAATATAACATTTATAACGATATCTAAAATTTGCAGATTAATCGACATACTTCTAGACAGCACAGAGTAATTACAAACATTTTTTATTTTATTGGATTTATTGTTCATCCCCTAAGAGCTTTTGTGACAAAATCTTTGCTGAAAAGTATGAGGAAAACTCATGTACAAGCAGATTTAGTATTTTTAAAAATATTCGATAAAAAGTAAAAATAAAAATGAAAGTCTTTTCATTATTTTGTCGCACATCTGTAATTTTCATGTAAATGATTCAGTTGCAGCATTCTAACCTTGCCAGTCAGCTGATATGCATATTAAGTTAAATGACAGAAACTGAGATAAAGCATTTCACTATTTGGTATAATTTTGATTAGTGATGTGAGGTGAGAATAATTTCAAATGAATGTGATGGGAGGAAGGTCATTATAATGCTTAAATGTTTCAGGATTACCATTTGATTAAATGGTTAAAACTTTATTTTTGAAATATAAACATTAACAAAATCAGTGTTTTCATATAAGAGACTGAGCATGAAAAAATATTTCAAGAAAAAAGCATTGTAATGTAAATATTATAAATTTCTAAATATGTTATTTAAATAAAATTAAATTTCAAAATTTTCAATTTTTCCGGGCAGAAATAAACCCCTTCGGGAAAAAAACTCAAAAAACTGGTTTTTTCTCCCGGATCATTCCCATCTCTAGTCCAGCGTACAGATGTGTTTGCAAAGTTTTGGTAATATCAGATGGGGATACCAACATCGGTATCTCAAAAAGGTTGATTTTCATTAATTTTGTCACATAACCTCAGTCTAGATATCTTTTTGTCTGAATTAGTTGGTTAGCCGAAGAAAATTGATAGGTGTCCTCATTATTTAGATCAGTTTTATTATATTTCTTAAATGGGTGTTTCAGAAAACAGCTTTACCTCCCTCCCTCCCTCCTTTTTCTTTTTTTCTTCTTAATTTGCTATATAAAGAGAAAGACTAGATGTCTTAATGTATTTGTTAGTTGGTTATCACAGGAAAGTTGGTAAGAGTCGTTATTAGTCAGGTCAACCTTTTTCGTTTCTGATCACACTATCTCCAAAAACACATAGGAGAAACTTATCAGGGGCTACATCTTAGTGATAGGCATTTCGATACCTTTTATTATGTTGACGCATCGATACATTTTCAGTAGATTAGAAGATCACCAGTGACAAATGATGTAATTTTCTTCTCTGATCACTGTATGTGTATGATGTATATATGTGTAAATAAATATCACATAGAGGAATGAAAATGAAACCAGTGTGCCAAACTTTGATACTGTATCGAATTCTGCACAGAGCAGAGTAGCCAACATTTTAATTTATTCCAGAGTATTTTTAAGCACTGCCTTTATTCTGTACCCCCCTTTTTTTTTCCAAAATAGTAAATGTTTTTTATTTTATTGTAATTATATGATAGTAAAAAATATTCTAAAAATAAAGTGGTGCGAAATAAAGGCGAGGTTAAATTAAAATATTAGCAATTATAACAAAGTAATGTGTTGGAAACTTCGACACACTAATGATGTGTCGATACTCCAACACAGTGGCCATCTCTGTTACACCTGAATTCAGAATTTTTGAAAATTTTGCTGCCTCTGAATTTTATGATAAATTATTTAGTTTTTATTAAAATTTTTATTTTAAATGTTTAATTTGCCTTGTACTGTATTAAGAACTTCCTAAATATCATTTATTATTGGTATGAATAAAATTTTTTTTTTTTTTTCTAATTGAAAAATAATTTAACTAAAAGTTCAAACCTTACTTTATAACTTCATATTAGGAGATGGTATAGCTGCTTTCGCCAGGGGAATCCCTCCATCTCATCGCTCTCCTCACAAGGGAAATATGAATCAGTAAAATTGCTATTGAAACCAAACCAAGCTTCAATTAAAGAGCACGGTCAAAAACATAGGGTACAGTAGAAATTTGCTGCAACTATCTCCATGGGGGCGAGATATGACCCTCTAATAGTTTTAGTTATTTCTGTAAAAGCCAACAAAGACACATCGTAATAAGAACGAATGGTGCTGTGGTAGCGGGCTTAACTTCTAATACGGAGGTCCTCGGATCAAGTCCCCACAAAGGCGTTTTGTATTTAAATTTTTATTTCAAATAAAATATTTATTTTTTACATTTTTAATTAAATTAAATCATTATTTTAAGAGAAAATATTAATTATATTAAGAAGATCTTTTTTTTTTTTTTTAAGTATTCCAGTTAATAAAGTATTGATCATGAATTTATGAAATATATATTTTTATTTATTTATTTATTTTTTTAAATAAAAATAAAATAATATTTAAAGCTACGAATATAGTTTCTAATTTATAACAGTTATGATTAAAAGTAGAAAAATCATGAAACCATAAGTATTTTTCACAATTGGAACAAGAAATACAAAAAGATTGATCACAATTATTTGAATTACAATTTTGTTTACTGTCAATTATTGTTCATCACAAACATTTTGTTAAATATTTGGCTTTTCGCCTAGATTACTAGATTTGTAAAATCCATATTTACCCAGATTTTGAATTTTTTGAGTTGTAAACTAATTAGTAAAATCATTTTGAGAAAATTTGTCATCGTGTTCAGTATTATTATCAGTTCTTCCGACACCACTAAATTTGACAGTTGTTTAATGAAACATTTGAAATAAAAGTTAGATGCAACATCGAATAGTTAAGCAACAGCTGTTGTTTATTCAGGATTTTTCATGCAAAAAATTGCATGAATAAATAATACAATTGAGAGCCAACGATTAACTCTTGATACTAATGTCGTTGTTAAAAAATAGTAATTAGAAATTTACATAAAACATAATCATTAACAAAATCTTATCTAAATGAAATATAAAAGTATTTCTGTTAAATTATTAATTTCTTTAAATTTAATAAATAAATAAATAAATTGGTTAAAAATTAAAAAATTATTAAATTGCCCACGCTAGGGGAAAAAGAAAAAAAAAAAAACTTGTTTTAATATAATTAAATATTTTCTTTTAAAATAATGATTTAATTTAATTAAGAATGTAAAAAACAAATATTTTAGTTGAAATAAAAAGTGAAAATACAAAACGCCATTGCTGGGACTCGATCCGAGGACTTTCGCATCAGAAGTCAAGCACGCTACCACAGCACCATTCGGTCTTGATACGACTTGTGTTTTGTTGGTTTTTATAGAAATAAATAGCTAAAACTATTAGGGGGTCATATCTCGCCCCCATGGGGGTTGTTGCAGCAAATTTGTACTGTACCCAATGTTTTCGACCATGCTCTAAGTTTGGTTTGGTTTCAATAGCAATTTCACTGATTCATACTTCCCTTGTCAGTGGTCGGTGACATTGGAGCCAAGTGCAGTGGGTGGCACCACAGTCAGTGCCAGCATTCGATTCATTGTTGTTATAAGAATTGTTATTATTAACTATTTCTACCATTTCACAAAAAATAAATAAATAAATAAATAAATTCATAGTCAAGCTTATTGTAATTTGCGATTTTTGTAGTTTCATTAAATTTAATATCAGTGTTACTGTCTTGGTATGTTTTAGTTAGGGCAGTGATAATTTTTCCATACCTTATCAGGGATTAATCTAGCTTTTTAAAAATGGTACCCCATTTGTGAATTTATAAAATAATTTGTGAAAACATCAAGTAAGTTTGTGAAAATTAATAATGCTTCAGAACAATTAACCGAAATATGCAAAGCAGTTTTTTAAATTTTAAAATACACTTAAAAAATAAAATGAAACAGGTTGTAAAATAAATATATATATGGGTGAGTCAAGTTATTTCTTATAATTAAGATAAGAAGGTGTTTACTTAGATATTTACCATTGTCTCCACCTCCAGTAAATATTCAAATTGAGGGTATTTTTATGTGTTCGATGCTTATAAAATTTGTTAGTGCACAGCAATATTGCTGAAAACTGACTTTGTGAAGGTGCCTCTTTGCTGAAAGTTGAATTTGTGAAAGTACCTCATTGTCAAAAGTTGACTTTGTGAAAGTGCCTCAGTGCGGCACTAAATTTATTCTGGATTAATCTCTGCTTATACATTTTTATGCTCCTTAAATCTGGTTTTAATCTTTCATTTGTACATTGCGGTGTAGCAACCTTCTTAATTGTTAGGGTATATAAACAGGATTTTGTAGATTCCTGTTGGCTTCAGAAGGGGGGGGGGGAATATTTTTCGTATCGAAATATTTGATAGAAGCTTCAAATATCAAATATGATGTAAATATATACTAGGAGTGCACAACCTTTTTGGGTGGTGGGCCACTCTCGCTGTTGAGTGGAACATGAAGGGCCACAGACGAGGTAATATAAAAGAATGGTACTGTGCAGATGTATTCGCTATATATATATATATATATGTGTGTGTGTGTGTGTGTGTGTGTGTGTGTTTCTTAAAATATATATAATAAAATTTTTATAAAAGTTTTCAATCAGCGAGTCAAGTGAATCTCAAGGTGTAATAATCATAAAGTTATTGAATAGTAAGCAAAATAATTAAATACATATATCATATATATAAAATACAAAAAAAGGATAAATAAAATGTATTGCTTTGCAGAGAAAGGGGGAAAAAAGGTTATATTGGGATTCTCAAAAACACCTAGCACAAAAGTAAAGGCTGATAGAGGGTACCAAAACAACCGGTTTTAGTGTGGGTAAGTGGGTATGAAAATACCGCTTTGAGGTATTAGATCACACTGGCGAGATCTATATGTGAAAAATTTTCTCAGGGTTTTAATTGTCATTTTCCACATGAATTTCAAACAATATATTGTGTCAACTTCCTGTTCTGGTGTAACAGAAAGAACATGGTCTGCAAAAGTTTTAATGAATTTAATGAGGATTTGGTTGCTAAACTATAATGGCAGCAACGAAGGGGACCCTATAGACAAATTAAGGCCTCCTACATGCCTTCTGCTGATAACATCTGTAGTTACGTGTTGGGTCCCCGTTAGCGATCAGCTAAATTATCATAATAGTTGCCATTCGCAACTGAATATACTGCTAAAAATCTGATATATCTTATATTTTTGCAAATGTAACCAAAGTATTTGCACGACCACTAAAAACCTTGGTTTTATCTACACATTCTTTTAGCCGCTGCTCCATTTCTGTTTGCAACTTTATAAATCATAAATGACCACGGTCAGTGTTTTTATCAGTTTTACAAAATAATATAAAAACAACCAGACTTGTATTTCTTTTTTATGTCTCCGGATAGAAATAAATTTGACTAACTGCACATTTGAAGTTTTTTAATAGAAAGTAATTACTATTATAAATTTACATTTCTTCATCAATAACACATAAGAGAAAGATTTTTTTTTTTTTTTTTTTTTTTTTTTTTAAGGGGGGGGGGGAGGGAGAAGCTTTTACTTACTAATTGTTAAAATTTTTCAGTTTTTAATCTTCTCAGGTAGATAAAGATCACTTACCAATAGATTATTCCATGATTTTTTCAATAAAAAATGAAGGAACATACTGTGGGTTACATTGAGAAATGGAATGGAAAACTTAGCTCTCAAACAGAAATGTGTATATAAACAAACAATTCCCCCCACCCCACCCACCCCTTGCAAACAACAACAAAAAGTTTTCCTAAATGCCAGTTTTGCAAATGCAATAAATAGAATATTTTTTGTTTCTTTTTCATTTTTTTTTTCTCCTACTGGTGACTAATGCGTGCTAAAATATCTGTCCTTCTGCGAGCCGCAAATTGATGGCTAGTGGGCCGCATGTGGCCCCCGGGCCGCAGGTTGTGCATCTCTAATATATACCCTATTAAACTTTCCCCAATATTCATCAAATAATTCGTAGCGACAAAAGACACCCCCCCCCCTCCCCTTCTTTCTGAGAGACTTCAGGTATCTACAAAATCCGTTTGCGTACCCTAACAATTAAGAAGGTTGCTACATCCGAGTGTCCAAGTTAAAGATTAACATCAGACTTAAGGAGCTTAAAAACGATATAAGATACGGAAAAATCACCAACTCCTTATGTGAAACATACACTGACATTAATAATATTAATTTTAATTTAATGAAACTACAAAAATCGCTAATTACAATAACCCTGACTGCACATTCTTTTGTGAAATGATAAAAATAGTTAATAATATTAATTTCTGTAGTTGCAACAAATTAAAAGCTGGCTTAGATCTTAGATTGACTGTGGTGCCACGTACTGGAAGAAAAACCAAAAGATAGAGTACTTGGTTCCAGTGTCATCGACCACTGAGCAGGGTGCTGATGATGCAGGGCCTGCCCTCAGGAAAGCAGCTACACCAACTCCAAATATGAAACTATAAAGAACAGTTTAAATAACTTAAATAAATCTTTTTAATAATAACTATATGATACATCATTATTAATTCTGTGTAGAGTTGTAAAATTCTCGAGAATAATCGAGAATTTTCTCATTGAAGCTACATTACAATAGTGGGTAATTTTGAAATGTGTGTTCTGTATAAGTATTAATTTATGTGCAAGTTTAGAAATTTATGAAATTTTGCTTTTAATAAAATAATCAGATTAATTAAATTAAATCTATTTAGTTGTAGATATTAAAAAAAAAATATCTTCAAAGCTAAAAGATGAAATCTTATACATTATTGAAGATAAAATCTAGTGATAACTCGAGTAATAAAGAGACAAACCATTAAATGAGATTTTTTTTATTTCATTACAGATACTTATTTTTAAAGGGTGACATTCAATGAAAAATATTTCTAATTATTTATGTTTTTGCTTTAAAATGTTTTACTCTTATCTATATAAAATAAAAATGGTTTTATCCAACATGTTCTTAAAGAATAAACATATTTATATGGGACTGTTGACAGTTCAAAAAGAAATTGTTTTTCTATAGAGAGAAATGACAAATTGGAATCTGTAGCTCACAACATAAATTATTAAAATAAAAAGTAAAAACAGAAACAATCGAGTTTAAACAAAGTAATATCGATGACAAAAAACTGCACAAGTTGTCAGTATAAAGAAGGTAGTTTGAATTATCTGTTATCGAAAAATGAAACTGACTATTAACTTAAACTCTAAATTTTGTGTAACAAGTTAATTACAAAATAAAATTATTTTTATTTTTAAGCTATTTGTTATTTTAGTTTTTAATATAAATAGAACATACACTACCTTTCATTAAATGACTGGACACTTTTGATTTTAGAAGTTTTTTAAAATATCTCAAAAAGGTACTGAACAAATCATCTTGAAGTCTCTGTGTCCTGATTCAGTAAATTTTTATTATGCAATATGCCTTGAGCATGCATTTTTTTTTTTTTTTTTTCTATTTAGCTATGCGTATTGTGCAATGATTTGTGTAGTTTTCAGTTAGATTATAAAAGTAATCAATTGATTTGCTATTTTTTTTCTATTTTCAAGAGATGTTGAGGCAATTTGATAGATAAGAAAGAAAAAATAAATAAATAAAAAATCCAGGAATATGTTTTTTGCAGCATCTGTAAGAAAGATAAAATTGAAAGTTCATAATGATCGGACAGCGATATCTTTTTAATTGTGTGAAACTAGGAAAAAAAAAAAAGGAGGGTGAATTATAGGAATGAATATTATTGTGGAGGTGTAGATGCAAACCATCTCAAATAGCAAAGTGGCAGTATTAAGACTCAATAAAAACAGAGCTGTCTTTAAAATAAAACTTTAGTTTATTAAAGAAAAACATAAAATGTGTACTTTCACAACTCCATAGATACAATCCACATAATGTTTAATTTCCATCATGGCTTCTGAGTAACTTACAAGATACTTAATTTTAATTCAATTTCCATTAAAACATAACTTTAGTAAATAGTTTTCATATATTATGAAATTCTGCAACATAGTTCGAAAGGAAAAATTTAACAAGAAAAAAATGATTTTATCTCACTATTTAACATATCTCCATTGACAGGAACTTCGTTCAGAATCTTTTAGACCTATAAACTTTCATTTCTAAGGAAAGTCACCACCAAGAAAAAAAAACAACGTTTATGGCATTAACACGGCTATTTAAATCTACCAAAACATTGCATATTAGCATAGTGGTGTTGCCATAGCATATTAATGAACTTGTTGCAAAACTTCATGCAAATTTAACTGTTTAAATTAATTATATATTCAAAAATAAATTAAAAATAAAGTACTTATGAAAATATCTTTGTTTCAGCATTAATAAATTAATTATATATAAATTCTGAGCTCAGAAAAGAAAAGAAATAACTATTTATAAGAAAATTAAAGAGTAGCGATCGCAAAATAAATTGCTGAATCGCATCTTGCGATTGCTAAACTAGATTGACAACTCGGAGGGAAATGGAGGGAAGGAAATTCAAGATGGCAGTGTAAACAAACGATAAAACTTTAGCACAAGTAAGAAAATAAGGATTTTTTTTTTTTTTTTTCAATGGTAATCAGGTGGGAAATAACTTTTAATGTGCTCTACAATTATAAATCCCTTCAAATTCAATGACTGACCGCATGGATAGTTTGAAACAGAAGAGAAATCTCATCAGAGCAAGACAGAGTGTGGACATAGATCATGTGCGTAGAGGGAATATTGCTGTTGCTTCGTATGCACACAATGATGTTTTTTTGCCATTGTTGTATTGCTGTATTAATGTAACCCTTTTGTATCTTTCTGCAGAACGAACAGCTTCTGCAAAAACGAAACTTATACTGCAGAATAGTTTTAGCCAAGTTATTGCACTTAATTGTTTTATCTTTCAAAATTTTTAGTTCCTAAAAGAAAAACCTTTCTGTGAGGACTCATTGCCGTTCTGCGACATTGTCGCTGCGTTTCTGTCACAGGGTATATAGAGATAAAATGCTGTTTAGTTTAAATTTGCTAACTTTTTAGTACAATTTTATTTTTAAACTGGAACCTTTTATGATTCAGAAATTTTTTTCAAGCATATTAATTTTCATGCACACACCATCAAAATTATTAATTAATTAAAATTCGTCAACATAATAGATAATAAACCAGTGGCTTATATATAGAATAACAATTATGCGAATGATGTGAATTAGATTTCTTAAGTAAGCCCCCAATTATTTTTTCAGAAAATCTTTATGAGAAGAATACTCTCTGTAAATGTCAAATTTTAGTGATGGTATTGTTACAAATGTAAATCTGTAGCCATATTAAAATAATTTAAATTTATATTTTAATATGAATAGTTATTTATTATTTGCTTTCTGTCATGGAATAAGTATTGAACGTTTAGAAAAATTTCGTTGTGAGTTTACTGGAGAATATTCTCCCATTGAAAATTATGAATTGTAAAGAAAACATCCTGAAATAAAGTTTGTTCTAGTTATGCATGTTAAACTGAATAATTATGAATGAGTTTTATAATTTATGTTATAAACATGAAAAAATTTTTGTATTTAAGAAAAATAAGAATATTCTTGTTCTCAGAGAATTCTCACTTCACATTTCTAAGCCCGTGCTCACTATTGAATCTACTTGGAAGTAGCAGTTTTCACAGTTTTTGCGAGTTTGTTAGTTTCACTGGTTCACAGTATGCGTAATAGAGAGTAATGGAATTCATATGGTTGTTACATCAGACTTTTAAAAATAAATACTTCATTAATGTTCAATTTACTTTTCTTCGATTGAATAATACAAAGATTGCTATAATTATATTAAAAAAAGTGACTGTGTCGAATTCTGTCATAGAGTGACAACTCCATACAAAACTAACACACCCACTTTACATTTCATTAAAAGAATTGGTTTAAAACAGTGGTTCTCGGCTGGTGTGCTATAAGAGGATTTTAATTGCACTTTAAAATTTTATTAAGCTGTCAAATTTTGACGGGTACCAACTAGTATATAATAATTTCTCTATATTGATATAATCACATTGTATATAAACGTGGTCTAAAAACTCTAAATTGAAGTGCAGAAGCAATATAGTTAACCTTATGATGACACACTGAAATATCTAGTTGTCAACATTATTACTATTTGTTTACTTAATTAACTTAAGAAACGTAATTTTCAGCGTGTCGATTTGGAATCCTTTTAATGTCATAAATAAAACTAGTATGCTGTGGCCACCACAAGACTTTCTTCTATATTTTCCTATACAAATTCATGCAGTAACAATTAAAAAAAAATACGATTTTTTTTCAAAGTTTTCTTTCGTTAAAAAAAAAAAAAAAATCGATAACTTTGTTTTAAATTATCACATATTTATAGTTCAACCATTCGTTTTAAAGATATTGACGAGACCTTTCGAAAGATACCCATCTTGAAAATTTACCCCCCCCCCCCCAACCGGGGGGTACTTTCCCTATTCCCTGGGGGGGGGGCAAGCGATGAACGAGATTTTTTTCCTAATTAACTACTACTATTATCAATAATTCATATTAATTTCACAATCACAGGTTAAGAATAACTCCCATTATGTACATTTATACGAAATTTTGTCCCATACTGCCATGTTAAAAATTTAGAAAAAATACGATCACAGCACCACCTGTTGAGTGATTGATCCCCAAATCTATTCAGCCCCAGTTTATGTCAGGGGCCAACTAAATACCAAGTCTGGTTAAATTTCGTTAGAAAAAAAAAAAAAAAAAAAAATTGCGATATTTTTCTAAGTTTTTTTTTGTTAAAAGTAAAAAAAATCGATAACTTTGTTTTAAATTATCACAGATTTATAGTTCAACCATTCGTTTTAAAGGTATTGACGAGACCTTTCGAAAGATACCCATCTTGAAAATTTACTCCCCTCGAGGGGGGACTTCCCCCCCAGGGGGGTTCACGAGGCTCCTACGCATACAAAATTTTTTCCCCAGTTGATTACCTCTATTATAAATAATTCTTGTAAATGTCATAATGATTACTAAAAAATAATTCTCTTTATGCACATTTATACAAAATTTTGTCCTATATCACCATGTTAAAAATTTAGAAAAAGCGGGATGGCAACGCAACCTGTAAGACAATTTTTACCAAAAGTTGATAGGCACTAATTTATGTCAAGGTGCAACTACATACTAATTTGTATGAAATTCTGTGCAGTAGTTCCTGAGATACAGTTGCCACAAAATTTTGTCACACACACACACACACACAGACAGACTGACAGACAGACAGACAGACAGACAGACAGACATTTTCTAAAAAGGGTCAAATCCTGTTCTACAGCTCTCAAAACGTGTAAATCCATCAAAAACCCGAGGTCGAAAATTTTTACGAATCCAATACTTTCTCTATATTACATATAGAAGAAAGTAAAAATAACATATATGGATGAGATTTATGAATAATTTAAAATGGTAAAAGATTTTATAATTTTGAACATAAGCCTTAAAATAAAAAAAATAAAAAAAGAAGAAGAAGAAGGAGGAAGAGAAGAAGAAGAAAAGAACATTTAAAAAATAAGTACAGTTTTAAATTTTTAGACACACTTTTATAAATCACAAATTTGAAGCATTTTATATGGGACCACAGGAAATTTCACTTGAATAAATAATGTCTGTAAGTTAATTATAAATTATGTATCAATAAAGGAGGCGGTTCAGGTACAACAAAGATTATAGGTGTCAGTTTATTACGGATTGTCCATTCTTTGTATCATTACTTTTTAATAGTACTCTTTTGTAATATTTATATGGAATTAAATAAGATGAAGATTATTATTTGTAAATAATGATATGAAAATGATTTATGTTCCATATTAAATTGGCAGCTATTACCAATATCATCTTAATCGTGAGCACCATGAAAAACTGACAATCAATTTAAAAATTTTTTTAATGATTTGTTGTGAATTGTTTTTTAGTTTTTAACACCGACTTAAATATTTAGGAGATGAAGCTAGGTTGTCTGTTATTTTATCATAACCAAAAATTAAAGACCTTTCAACGTACAAAAATAAATAAATAAATAAAATCTTTTAAATGTTCTTGTCCAAATTATGAACGCAACCGACTTTTAATTATTTTCATAACTAAATTTTTTTTTTCACAAGGCACTTGCATCCATGAAAGGATTTATACATATTTGTAAGCTATATATAATGGAGTATACATTGGCCCATAAGAGTTAAGTTTGTGCAGTAACTTTAGAGCACAGCTCTAATGTTTCAATGTTTTTGTTCAATGTGTTTGTTCAATGTTTTATTTTAGCTTTCTTTTAGTTTTGTCGTTTAGTTTCAGATATGCTGATAACATACACAGACACCCACAGAACAACCACTGTAAACCTAATTTTCGAATTCAGAAGATCTCAAAACTTTCAAATATATTAAAAATACCATTTCAAAAATGCAATCAAAAGACAACACTTTCTCTGCTATACGTGGGTAAGAGAAATAAAAAAAGAAAAGAAAGAAAGAAAGAAATATATTACAATATTTTAAAACTTAAAACATATAAAAGACTTTTAAAATACCTTACATTAAAATCTCTTCAAGTGCAGCATTTTCATTATATATTTCGACTCGCAATATTTGTGGTCATCATCAAATGTCTACATTGCTGTTTGACCATTGTCGCTGAACTTTTCTTTAGTTTCTTCTTTTCTGTATCTAATATAAAAAATAAAATAAAAAATATATAATGAAAATACTGCACTTGAAGAGATTTAATGTTAGGTATTTTAAAAGTCTTTTAAATGTTTTAATTAATCCTTCTCTATATTTTAATTTTAATAGTTAAACAATATTTTGGGATTTTTCTGGGCCAAATTGTGTACTGTATAATTTTTTGTACTATTTTATGATTTGTTTAGATAAGTGTTTATTGCCATCATCCATGTACCTTGTCACTATTTTTTCCGGAAGAATTAAAATTTAACACCAATAACGTAATTTCTTTTCCTATTCATCTGGCCCACAGCTTACATAATTTGGCAGTTGGCCCACCTGGTGATCGCTGGATAGTAAGGTGGGCCAGACCGCCCTTGTTTATTATTGTAATCATAAAATGTGAGCACAAAATCTGCATTCAAGATCTTTAACAAAAATTCTGATTTGTAGTTTTATAACTGAAATTTCATTGTATCTGAAAAGCTGTGTGGATTTCAAACTTTAGCAGATTTCAGGTCGGCAAATTTCTGGCTCTCTACTGTGTGTGTGTGTGTATATATATATAAAAATCAGGGCCCGAAATTTCAACTCAGATTACACTCACAGAAAAAAAAGTTTTATTTGCCACAAAGAGGGTTGTCTTTTTTTTTTTTTTTTTTCATTTTTACGCATTTTGGGTTTTTTATTTTCCCTAACTATTTGAAAAGCCAATTTGTATAAACAAATACGTCTAAAATTATATATATTAAAAGTGTGTCGTATATCATCATGTTTCATAATCATCTTTAATTAAAAGCATTATAATGTATAAATGTATTGTATTTGAGATTTGAAAAATATTAAAATATCTAATACCATAAATGCAAAGACTCATTAAAGAAAAAAAGGAGAAAAAAAATTTTTGTCAAACAATTTCCTGTGAAAATCTTTTTATTGTGAAAGATTAGGCTGCCTTATTTATCTGTTTATTTACTTAACTTTTTATATTAGAAATGTGTTTTTCGTCCATTTTATTTTTGTAATCAGAGGAGATGTCGATGTGTATAACTTGTTCATCATTGTCATTTGAAATAGCCATTTCAGAATAGCTTTTTCAATAAAATCGTTGCTTACAAATCCTTACAAGCGCAAATTATTGGCATTCAGTAAAAAACTGGAAAATATGAACTGTTTTTTTTGATAAATATTTACAAAATAAACATAGGCATGTATCTTTAAAGGGGCTCGGGCACATTTTCATGTGACAATATCGCATAGGCAAACTTTCGCATATCTCTTCTCTCGGATAGAGGGCGGTGGGTAAAGAGGCTCTCTGCTCCTCTATTCTCACTCTGCTTGGAAAATAACAGTGGGAGAAATAAAACTGCCGAAGATGATCAAAACTTTTATGCATGCTCTAAGCATTTCTTCTTTCCCAGGCTGGGGTGATCTCGGGCAGCACACACACACACAGACTCGGCTCTCCGAGAATCTAAAAAGGAGAGGTTAAATATGAGGTTATAAGATGGCAAAATTTTGCCTTATTTAAATCCATAAGAAGAATGTTTTCTGTCACCGTATCGTGTAAGAATTATATCTATAACTAGACCAAAGTTTTACTCGCCACAGTAAAAATTTCACTCGCCAATGGCGAGTTGCCGAGCGGAAATTTCGCGCCCTGATATAAATAATATGTTAATATTGTATTCATAATATAAGTTACTTACATTTAAAAAATAAATAAATAAACAAATAAGATTATTACAATATTCTTTATTTATTTTATTTATTTTTTTTTTAGGATGGGAGGTGCCAAAGATGGACATTCATCACTTTTTGTGGTAAGTACTTAAAAAAAAATTATTTTTATATATATTTATCAAACCATTTTTTAACATTGTTAATGCTATAGATCTGGGTTGTTTCAACCCCATGTGTCTCTCTAGCCTGGAAGTTATTGATACTTGTAAGGATTTACTTACATATACAGTACAGGGTGACCCAAAAATCCATTAACATTTGAAAATGGACAATATTATTATTATTATTATTTTATTTTTATTTTTTTTTGGGGGGGGGGGGGTTGAGACTAAATCATATCCAACAATCCAACTAATTATCCATTTCCCTATGAATTTCCCTATAGGATGCAAATATTTCCCCATACAATACAAATATAAACATTATAATTTTTCATTTTTCTATATGTCGAGGGTTTTATGATATAAGTCAGAAAAAATCTTTTTTATAATTTACAGAATAAACTAAGTAGAGAGATAAAAAATTGACAATGTTTCAAATGCATACTTGCCAACTTTTCCGGTTTTCTCAAAAGACTTCCGGTTTTGATAGAAAAATAAGTCTTACTTTACTCAGGGGCGTGCCGCCCCGGTGTGCGACGCACACAGGCGCCAGCTAAAGAAAGGCGCAGCCAAGGATAAATTTATTTGAAAAAATAAATTAATTAATAAATAAAAGAAAAAATATGTATATTGCTTTATTAAATCTGATTTCATAATACCTCCCTGCCACTAGTGTTGCTAAATGAGGCGCCTTGAAAAATATACTGGCAAAATTTGTGTTCCTCAAATAGTTTAGGAGGTTTTTTGTGAAAGGGCACGTTAAAAATGGAATAACTTTGTAAAGATGTGCTTACCTTCAGCAAAATTTTCTTTGACTTTTTTAACATATCAACAGGGTTGGGTTTCTTCCGGAAGAAACCAGTTTCTTCCAGGATAGTGGAAGAAACTGGAAAAAACCGGAAGAAACTGGAAGAAACCGGAAGAAATGGAAGAATCCAACCAGAAGACAAAACAAATGTTCAAATTTAAAATTTATGGACTATATACACTGAAAGCATAAATATAATGTCAAATCTAAACTATAATCTAATTAATATTAAAAATATTTTTAGAAAAATAAGTTATTTGATAACAAACACTAAATATATACAGGTGATGGGTTTTTACTTTTCAATGCTAATATTTTTAGAATTTTTTGCGTAGATACTATCTCATATTACTATACCTTCAAACAGTACAAGTGATAATTACGGAATTAGCCAGAATATTTGCACTTTTTTTTTTTTTTTTTGTTAAGGATACAATTATTTGTATAAACTCGAAGCTAGTACCCAACGAACTGTATCAATAAGTACTTTAAGATACCTATTTTTAAACTCTCCTGCAGGTTCTCTAGGATAAAAAAAAAAAAAAAAAAAAAAAATCTATTGTTTGTATTTATCTATTTTAAATTGAAAAAAAAAGTGCAGTATTGAACTACTAAAAAACTTTTCATTTGTTTTACAGTCAACTCCCTCTAACTCTCAAAAGTTTTGTCCAGAGGTTGTGATGATTACAGGAATTTGCAGATTAGAGATCATTGCCTTTGTTTACAGTTTTCTTTTGCAGATACAAAGTCAGTTATTAATTCATAAATAGACATCAAAATGGAAAGAGGATTTCTAATAATTTTAGAATAAAATATTTCTTCAATATTAATAAAACTAATCTATCATAATTCATATATGATGGTAAATAATTTAAGCATATTCAAATAATAAGCACATATAAAATGTAAATAAACAAATTTAAAAACTATGAAACAAAATACTTTTATTACCAATAAAATACATATAAATTTTAAGATTTTTTAAAAAGATTAAAGTTTTAAAAAATTAAGAAAACTGAAACAACTAGCCAGGCCATTACCATTTCATTTCTAATTTTATAAAAGCCTAAGTAAAAAGTGAAAAATTGCTTAAGAATGCCTTGGCCAGTTAAAAAACATAGTAATCAGAATTAGAATAGAAATAAGGAAAGTTAAACATGAAGGACAGAGTGACAGACAAATCAAATGCTTCAGTTCAGATGATACAATATTTATTATCCTTTTAAAAAATAAAAAAAAAAAACACTTAGGGCAGAGAAATTTAAGGCTTTGTATAAAAAAAATTTGGCTGCAAATGAACATAGTTAGCTTTAAAATAAGAATAGAAGATAAAAATAGAGTTGTACAAAATTAAAAGAATAATTTTTAAAATTAATAAACACAGATATTTTATTTATTTTTTTTTGGGGGGGGAGGGTGTATTTGATGTAAATAACAAGTAAGTTCAAGTTTTCTTATGTTCTAAGACTATATAAAACTACATATTGACCCAAAATTGTAAATTTTTATTTTTTATTTAAATCAATGATTTTTATTTTTTTTTAAAGTGATTTTAATCATGCTTTTAATCAAGCTGATTTAAATTGGCGTACCCTTGTTATACTAAAAGCTATATAACCTGAAACTTTTAGAGTGGGATCTCTATGGGATCAGAAGTTATTACAAAAAACTTAAAGTTACTCTGCATGTTAAATTGTGTTATAATTACAGTTGAATCTCGAAAATCTGGAATTGGCGGGACGGGACCACAGCGATTCCAGATTTTAGAGATTTATTGAAAACTAATTTTTTGTGATATTATAATAACATACAAACTGCAATTTTATGTTAATGAAAATAAACAACAATTCAAATTGGTGAATTAAAAATATAAAATAGAAAAATAGAAATATAATAAAACACTTATGTTAAATTAAAACACATATATTACACTAAAATATAATAAACAACTGATAATGCCTGCTAAATTGTTAATAAACTAAGGAAACAATTTTAGTAATTTAAAGCCCCCCCCCCCCCCCCCCCTGTTTTATAACCTACCTCTTTTTGTAAAAAAATAAAATCTTTAATTGACAATCAAGCAATATAAAAATATGTCAGATTATGTCCAAATTTATGTATTCAGTGTTCAATTAAACAAATTTTAAACTGCACTGCACAAGAAATATGGAAATAAGATACAGCTAAGTCTTATTTTAAAATTAAAATTGAAAAATCGTCTGGATTTTTGAGATTTTTGGATGTCCAAATTTTCGAGGTTCAACTGTACCATATAATATGCTTACCTGATAAAAGACATTATTTTGAAAGTTCATATTTATAACTGGTAAAATAATAAAAAAAAGTTTTCTTCATGAAAATTTCTAAAATCATTAAAAATTTGATTATTTGATTTCTTTTTTAAGTGTGTGTGTGTGAGTAATTCTTCAAATTTCAAATTTTTAAGATTAGAATCATTAGTGATGGTTTTAAAATTTAAGCAGTTTTTTAAAGACATATTACTATATAAGGTTATAAATTTATATCAGAAGCCATTCAGATAATAAATTACTAAACTTACAAATTAATGACAGCGTTTAAAGATTGTTTTATTTATGTTGTTGCTGGCATGTGACTCATCTTTATCTCTACTGTAGTTTAATTTTTTATGTCTCTTCTGAGATCTCAATGTAGAAAAAGTTAGTTGTGATTTTGGGTTCATACCAGGGTTCTAACTCAATTTCAAAAATAAAATTCTCTGACTTTTCCAGGTTTTCCAGGTCTATTTTTAGAAAATTCAAGTCATGAAATTTGATTTGCAATATAAAAGATAAGCTCACAGCGTAAAACATAAAACAGCTCGCGACATAAATGACAACCATGTGACTTGCAACGTAAACTGAATGTTCAAAAAGCATTTTCCAGGTTTATATCATCATTTTAAAAGGTTTTTAGACAATATTTGTGATTTTCCCTGATATTTTTCACTAATTTCAAATTCCCTGACTTTTCCAGATTCTCCCTGACCCATGGGAACCCTGCCATGCTCTTTTAAGTAGAAGTAAAATAAGCATTTTAATTTTTTGAAATCAAACATTTTTGGCATATTTATTTTAAACAATATGGACCCTCTTCAGATTAAAAGTTTAATCAATTCTATTTAGGTTTTACTTTTATTATGTAAGAAATTTTATTTCTTTTTACAACCTGACTTTAAATTTGTATGATTTTAATATTTTTATCATTAAGACTTTGTGTAAAGATGAGTAAACCTAGCACATCAAAACATTTTTCTGTATATTGCTATAACCCATTCAAGAAAGCTGGCCATGATTATTATAAGAAAAGTTTGTGATTTGTAATAATAAAAATTTATTATATATTTATATATGTTTTCATTTTTAATAAATGGAAACAAAATTGAGACATAGTCCTAATTCGCATAAACATGTACTGGATGCCGTAAAGCTATATTAAAGCTTCCAGTAATTTTAACTGAACAATGTAATTTATATGTACCTTCGTTTCTTCATTATAATTTCTAATCGCAATAAGAATCTACTGTAAAACATTCAAGCTATAAAACTTACAATAGTACCAAATAATAATAATAAAAATCTAAAAAAATTTTTTATCAAAAAAATTTTTATTTTTTATCAAGCAAATTATATTGAATATTGATTTTTTTTTTTTTTTTCATGTTTAATTGTATATTAGCATGCAATACTGTATGTGTGAATAACAAACTGATATTTTATAAAGTAAGCTTATTATATGATAATTGTAATACAATTTACCATGTATAATAGCTAAGTAATTTGTCATAACTCCTGATCCCATTAAGATCCCACTCTGAAAGTTTCAGGTTATATAGCTTTTAGTATAACCAAAAACATATATTTTTTTCAGATTTTTTAAAAAAAAACACTATATTTAATTTTTTTTTTAATTTTAAAATTTCAATTTTAATTTTTACCCAACATAATGATGTTGCATATCAAATTAAACCTTGTGAAATACTCTTTAAAATGAGGGGTCATAAACTTTGCTATCCCTTATAAAACTTAAAAAATTTGATATTGAAAACGCTTATACAAGCTAAAAATTGTTGATTTTTTGAAATTAAAAAAAATTATTTTTAAAAAATCGAACAAGATAAAAATTTTTAAAAAATATATTCTCATTTATATCATCAAGGAGAATGATCCCTGCAAGTTTCATAGAAATCTGAGGGGTCAGGTTGAGTGAGTGATTGAGATTTGGCATGGAATGACCCAATTATATTATAGAAATTAACATTATATCTCATATTAAAGAAATAAATGGCTTTAAAGTATTATAAGTAAGTGTCTGTGTACTTTTTTTATGCAGTGTATAACAATAGTTGTGTACTTTATAACTGTCAATATCACCTATTCTCTGTAATTTTTTATTTGATTTCACTTTAATTACCTTTTTTACTTTTAATTCGTAATAGTAAATACGTGACGTTAAACTCGTTTATTAAAGCATATATTTTTTTATTCATTAAGACTTCATTTGTATTTTTGAATTAATTTACAAAATATTATCATATTTGACTTTGTGTAATTTGCAAATATATAATTTATAATAGACATTAAAGCATTCTTTTTCTTCTTTTAGAATATGAATGATGAAGCTGCTTTGGCTCAATTTGAAGCCATGGATCATGGTATGGAACCTGTAAATGGCATAGTTCAGCCTCCTGTTATTCCACCAGAGGATAAACCTCACCGAAATACAGATGCACTCCAGTATGTTTTGAAAACAGTTGTTAAAGCTGTATCAAAACATAATTTTGCTTGGCCTTTTATGACACCAGTAAATGCTGTCAAACTGGAACTACCAGTAAGTTTTTAGTATTTCGTCACCTCTTTGATTATATATTTTTAATATGTGTGTATACTTATTATGATTATGCACTTAAACTTTTATAACTATTTCTCATATACTTCACAAAATTTTATCAGATATTGATGCATTATAGAGGTTTTTAAATGTTCATTGGAACTTTTAAAGTGATAGAAATAATGATTTTTTAATTTATGATATTTACCACATTTTCTTTTGGTAATTTTTCCACAATTGTACTTGTTTACCAGTAAAATTACTATGTTATGTTTTCTAATTTTCTTTTATCTACATAATAATATGCAAACGTGAAATTAATTGTACATTTTTTTAATATATTTAATGAGAGGAGGGCTTAGCAGTAGTATCGTTAAAAATGTATGGTTAACTTGGGTTGCAAAAAGAAAAATAATAATAAAATAAATAAATAAAATTCGCATTTGAGACCAAGAAGGCAGATAAAAATACTTAAATTTTTATACACATGTCAACATAAGATAAGTGAGTATGTAGATATGAAACTAGTTTAACCCCACACGCAAGTCACAAGTCTTGCCGCCTGCCTCCTTCCTTCCTTTCTTAGTTTTCTTGAATTATTTTTTCATAAATTTCGATAAAGTTTATGGTTTTAAGTTAAGATTTGTTGTGTTGGTTTATTGATTTGTTTGTTTTGCAGGCTGTTAATTAATAAATCTGGTTTCTTTAAATTTGTGTATTTCATCCCCTGGTGAATTTTTTTTTTTTTTTTTTTCTGAACTTCTCAAAGAAATTTTTAATCTTATTGGTCATTGGTGTTTCAGTGATCTTGTATCTGTTGCTTGGCTTCTACTATGCTTAATAGATCATCATTATTATATATACACTCCTTCTCACAATTATAAGGACACTTTATGTTTTGAAATAACTAATGTAAAAATAATTGTGAACAAGATTATACTAAGTGCACTTAATATATCAAGTATTTTAAAAACCAAAACTGCTATAATTTTTTTTAATATGAAACAAAATTAATAAAAAATAATGCAAATTATTTCTTTCTCCACATTTTTAGATGTTCATAATTATAGGGACAATCAAGATTTTTTTCGTTTTCTTTAACTTTCTAGTGGATAAATTACAGTTGACATGCAAATTTGTTAACTACTGGGCTAGATTAATTCATATGTAAGCCTTCAATTTTTCTTGAACGGACATTACTGATAATTCCTCGAAAAAAAGAACGTTCATGTACTGAAGTATGATAAATGTGTTTTTTAAGTGGAAGGATAATTTCAATCTGCCGAATTTCTAATGAAATTCGAAGATCTAAAATTGCTGAAGGAAATGTGATAAAACATTGAACTGCTAGTTCGATAGGAGAGAGGCCTAAAAGTTGGACCTTAACTTATCATATTGGAAAAGTGCATGCAAGTGGACAGCAATTTTAAATAGTTTAAATTAGTGATGTGGGGTGGAAAATTTTCTTTTTCGGAAAAATTTTCAGAAAATTTTCCACTATGATACCAGATATGTTTTGAGCAACTTGCTCGAGAAAGAGGTTATTTATTATAATACAAGAGATCCATGGTTGCTAATCAGAATTTTAAATGTCCATTCAATAATTTTGTAAGAACATAATTATAAAGCATTTGGGCAACATAACAAAAAAGGAATATATTGATAAATTAATGCACTATTATACTGCTGAGCATGTGTATCTATTTTTCAAAATATGCATTTGATAAATGATGATACGCTGATGTTTTTCAAACTCAGGCAGCAATTTTGACTTAGGTCACCTTATGGTCTCTGGTTCTGAGAGTGACTCAGAAAGTTAGAACATTGTCATAATCCTCGTTAAATATTAAAAAAAAAAAAAAAAATACTTTAATTACAAAATTGGCATTGTTGAAAATTTTAAAGAAAAACTTATATAAAAACATAATTATATTTTTTAAAATCACATTTAAAACTAATTTCTAATGTGGAAACAAAAAAAAAAAACAGAAATTTGTTATTATAATTACTTTTTTTTTTTTTTAATAGTGTTTAGCTTCAGAATATTCAAAATTGTTAAATTTATTCTTGTTTTTCAAAGAGTTTTTTTTTTTTTAAATTATAAAGTGCAAAAAAGAACTTTGATCATTTTTTTTTCACTTTATAACTTCAGTATGAAGTATTAAAAATTAAATAAATTTTGGGAAAAACAAAGGCAAATTTAATTTTTCTAGATTTTTTTTTTTTTTTTTTTTAATGAAAACAGAATTGGGAAAAAAAAAAAAAAAAACATTAAATATCATAAAAACTTTCCCTATATAATAAAATTGGGTTCAGCTGTTGGCAGCGATATGTGAGGGTCTCTGACAGCTACAGAATGTTCACAGACAACTTTTTTATATAGATTATTCAACTATTATACATGCAAAACATTAAAAATTATAACTTTCTAGCTTTATACATGTTTAATAAACCATTAAATCATAATTTCTGTGTTTTGTTTATTAATTTCTTTTTGAATTGAATAATTATTCATACTTTTCTTTGAATAGTTTTGTTTACTTGTAGCTTTTAATGTATTTAGTTTTATTTTACAAAACCTTTGTAATTTTGAGATTAAAAATTTTCGGTAAATTTTCCGGAAAACCCACATCCCTAGTTTTAAATGTATTCAGAATATCATCTATGCTATATGAAATGGTATTGAAACTGAATATTTAATATATATATATATATACCAGAGAGACTGTCTGACTGTTTCACCCTAAAAAGAGACCCCATAAAATATTAATTTAAAGAATAACTGCAAAAAAATTAAGATTCGAGCTGTCCTTATAATTTTGAATACCTGAAAAATCATCTTTTTGACCATATTTAAAGTTTTTTAACATAGAAAAACGATAAAACTTTTTAAATATAGTCTATTAATGAAATTCAAATTAGTAAAAAATATATTTGTTTAAATAATAGTGTTCAGTGTTTAGTTAATATAGAAAAACGGGTGTCCTTATAATTATGAGAACCAGTGTATATATATCAGGGTTTTGGACCCGCCCACAAACCCAAAAAAGTCCAAGCGGGTTTTTTGGGGCAGGCTTACCCGCTTAAAAAAAACCCATTGGTTTTTTTTAAATGTGATAAAATTTTTCACTTTTTTAAAAATAATTTATTATTTTTAATTTGAAATTTTTGTAGATATACCCAGAGTTTCCCCGAGGTTTAAAAAAGGGCAGGGTGCTGCTAAAAAAAAAAACAATCATTTTCTAGATTCATGAGGGCAGGAGTGCAGAAAAGGCTCAAAGCTCTGAAATTTTCACTGAACACTTTCTAAATTTCCCGAAAAGTAATGCAGAAACTTATTATCAAAGTTTTTTTTTTTTTTTTTTTTTTAAGTTAGATCTTTTTTACTTCCTTATACAAAGTATAGAGAAATAAGTAAGTAATTGTAATCCTGATTTGCGAAATGGATTTTATATCTCACATAGTTCAAACATGAATCATTGTAGATTGTTGCAAATTTATATGTGTGACTGTCATGATGTCTATTTGTACACCTACAAGTTTAGTCTTAATACACGCTCTCGTTTTAGAGATATCAGCAACTTTACACGATTTTTCATGACGTGTGTATGTATCTTGCATAACTGAAAAACTGTTGGATGTTTAACTTTACAAATTTGTATATAGGTTTGTTATAGCATCTAGTTGTGCGCCTCCCCTTTTAGTCTGTCTGTGACTTACAGTTATGGAGATATTTGCGAAAATTGTATTCATAATGACTAAATATATAAAGGTTTTGGCCATTACATATGACCTACCATTAGGGATGTGGGTTTCCCAGAAAATTTTGAAATGGAAAATTTTCAGCTCTAAATTACAAAGGTTTTGTAAAATAAAACTAATACATTAAAAGTTACAAGTAAACAAAACTGTTCAAAGAAAAGTATGAATAATTATTCAATTAAAAAAGAAATTAATAAACAAAATACATAAAGTATGACTTAATGGTTTTTTAAACATGTGTAAAGATAGAAAGTTAAATTTTTAATGACCTTTTTTTTTTTTTTTTTTTTTACATGTATAATGGTTGAATAATCTCCTTATATTATTAAAATCCGTGCACATCTGTCTTTCTATGAGAAATGCCTTGTGTGCGCTAAAGCTCCGGCGCTAATGATCGCAGCACCTCGAAACCAGTATCGACACATGCAGAATTTCTTCATCTCGATGCCTGAATAATTTGCTAAGCGATGCGACCATAATTAGTGGAGATATTAATTAAAACGTCGACCTATGTCCATCGAAAAATGACCGAGAATTCATGGCTAATTGCTTAAAAAGAGACATTCTTTCGAAAAAAGTGAAAAATAAATCAGAGATATCAGTCGTATTGTTACAAATAAAGTAAGAAATGAAAGGGCCGATTTTTCTCAATCCGATGGTTTAAACGGCTTATCGATCAGACAATTAGATTTTTTTAAATTAATTAAACTAAAATAAAAATGGTGGCAACAAATCACAAGAATTTTAACTTGGCAGATGATCGTCTACAGTCTTGAACGGAAAGAAAAACATCTGGTATTTAATGAGGTCGCGATTTTTGTCCTGGGAATAAAAATTGCAAATTTCAATATTCTTCAGTATTTTCTTTGTCGCACAAAAGATTTACTATGCAGAGTTTTCATCACAAGACGAAGTTGCCGTTCAAATTTCATCGATTTCGGAGAATAAACAAAAAATTACATTTTAATTACAAATTAAATTTTATTCTAATATGCGTATTTCAAATTATAATTACAATTAATTTATTTTTAATACATCATTCAAAAGACATATTGAAGTACTTTTATATTATGCAAAATGGGATTCAAGATTTCACCCGATTTACACATTTTCTTTTGTATCTCAGCTACTAATTAAAGTAATTTCATAAGTAATACATCATTTGAAAGCTTTGTTGATTTGGAATTGAACAGTAGGATGACAGAAATTTCTACTGCTAGAGGGTGCTGTAATGTTTTGAAATTTCAATATTTTAAATTCTAATTATGATTAAATTATTTTTAATACATCATTGGAAAGATATATTAAAGTTATTTTATATTATCGAAAGTGGAATTCGAGATTTCACCCGTTTTACACGTTTTGAGGTGTCCTGATTAGGTTTTCTTTTGCATCTCAGCTAATTCAGTCAGACCGTTCAAAATTGGTATATGTAGGTTAATTAGGAGGGGCTGGAAGGGCGGGGAAGAAATTGGCGTGCGCAGCGCACACGGTACTGTGTTGCCGAAGGCAGTGGGGACCCGGTCCGACTTTTTACCCGATGAGAAATATTTTTTTTATTTTTATTCTCTTAAGAATAAAAGTTTGATTTTAGAAGGAATATGTGCACACAGCGCGCGTATATGTTATCGCCATTTATGGCTTAATTTAAAATATAGCAAAGCATAATATTAAGCAGTGGAAACAACTCCATTAGTTAGCTCAAAGATTTCTAAGTTAATGTGTATAAGGCAGTTCCAAAAGATGACAAAGTCATTGTAAAACAAACTAACAATTTTATTGAATAAACTTAACAAGAAAAATTAAAAACTTAACAATTGAAATATTAATACAAATTGAAACAATCATTTAAATTCATCTCAAGCAAGTGATAAAAAATTAGCGTCCAGCACTAACTCAATTTTAAACATTATACTCAAAAATAATTAATCTTCAACTTTATATAAATGTAAAAAAAGAAAGACGATGGCAACTCTTAAAGTTAACAAACAACATTTCGAAAAACATGGCAGACATACGACGTTAACCTTGAAGGCCAACGAACAACAGACTTCAAATACCTGACTCCATGGTTCAAACTTTTATAATGAGCAGCAACACCACACGGAAGGAAAATGGGAGAAAAAGGTAAACAAAACTTGTAAAACTAAAGCCACATCATATTTCAATTACTTATATCTGAAAAGTTCATTTTAAATGAAGGAAAAACAATTTAACAAAATCAACTTTCATGTTTAAGAAGTATAACACTTTCATTATGGCTAGCAAACAGATCTATAGCTAATGCAACAAACTAAAAACTGACTGCCTATTTACAATGAAGCTAGCTCTTATATACTATCCAAAGGATTCTAACATGCATCCAATGACTAGCGATATCAAGTAACGTCACTCCTAATTTGCATTTTTCCTTTCTGAAATAATTACGACAACATCTATCGAACTTTAAAAAAAACTATAAATGGTAGATTCGCCAAAATAATAGGGTTCATGCTACGATGATCTACAAACCTACAATATGTCTACGAACTTTCATCTCATTGGAACAAAGCATTTAGATATAGATGCTATTGTGTTCACTCACACTCACACACATTCATACATCACCGTAAAAATAGCAAAAATGAACTCAGACCTCAAAACGCTTAGCTACACCAAAATCTCAAATTCAAATTTTTGTTATGATTACAATACTTTCCTTACACAGTATGTTCGAAAAGTAAAAATCTTTATAGCATTGTTCCTTTTACCCAAAAATATTTGAGCCCACCCAATCTTTTTCAAAAGTTGGTGCCACTGTAAGTAAGTCATAACTTTAATTTGACGTAGTATAAATGTTTAATTTAATTGAGTAGTAAATGTATATGTATTGATTGATATATGTGTAAAAGGTGCTAAAATTCATTTTGATTTGAATTTAATTTTATACCTTTATCATAAATGCTAATTACATCTAAAAATTTTTTTTTCATTATTAGGATTATCATAGTATTATAAAATATCCTATGGATATAACAACAATTAGGAAAAGACTTGAAAATTGTTATTATTATGATGTCAATGAGTGTATAAAGGACTTCCAGATGGTATTCTACAATTGTTATAGGTACAATAGAGCTGGGGAAGTAAGTATGATCAAATTTGTTTGAGTATTATAGTAATATATATTAAATTATATTGTCTTCTTTATTAAAGAGCTGTGCTAAATATTTGATTGCTTATTAAGAGGCTACTCTAGGCACCCTCGCTGGAAAGAAAAGCCAAAGTAATCCTACTGGAAAATTTGCCCCCTTATAACTCATTAACAAATGGATATTATTAAATTTCGTTTCCCCATATTCAGAAAATTCACAACTGTTATATGGGCCAATTGTTTTTAAAAAATAATTATTTTTATTTTAAAGCTGAAATATGTGAAGTTTCACTTGATTTTGTTCATTGGTCTTAAGAAATTAACAAATTACTGTATCGAATATCTTAAAATAGGTAGCTCTTTCTAAATGATCAAGCTTATTATTAATTCTTAAGGGGAAAAAAAAAGTTTAAATGAGCATTAATAAAACAGTACTGAAATATGAAAATTTGCTAAAAATTTTGTCTTTTTATGTAAATCCATGCCTCCCATCCCGAACAACTTGAAGGAAGTAATTACAGGTGATTAATGATCTTTTAGTGAGGAGGGAGACCTTGAAACTGTTCCGAGAGAAGAATTTTCGGGGGGAAAACTTGTTTTTTGCACAATAGCTCCCCCCACTTCTTATCTACAAATGGAATTACGTTGCTTTCAGAAAAATGCATATATATATATATATATATATATATTTTTTTTTTTCTTTTCACTTTCTGAACATCATATACACTGTGCATTGAAAATATTGCAACATTGTAATCCAACTTTTTAGATTTTTATATAGTTGTATAATTCAAATTACTCTCAATTCATTTCTTTTTCTTTCTTTCTTTCTTTTATTTTCTTTCTTTCTTTCTTTCTTTTTTTTTTTATGTGTATGTGAGACTAATTTTAGTGAGACTTGCCTTCTAATGTATTTTTTCCTTATTATTTTATTATTCTATTATATTGTGAAAATATTTGGAATAGGTTTTTTTTTTTTAATTTTTAATACATAAGAACTTTTTAATATTACACATGGAATATATAGGTAGATTAATAATCTATATAAATAAAATCACACTTTTTTCTGTAAATTTGTCAGAATGAAAAATTTTGCAATATCTTCACGTTTCACACACCATGAAAGCCGAAAATGACTTGCAATTTTGCCTGTGTGTGTCATTGTGTCTGTATGTCTGTAACGCTATTTTTGTCTGGGCATCACTTGAGAACAGCTGGATGAAATTCAACAGTGCTTTGCAATAATTTAGGTCCTCACCCAACTTAAAATTATACCTATCAACTTTTCCGAAATTCTTCTCCATTCCCCCCCCCCCCCCCCCCAAAATATTTCCAAAAACTTTTTTTTTTTTTTTTTTTTGGGGGGGGGGGGGGGGGGTTACGAGGGGGCAAAATCGAGACACCCCTTTTAGCGCTAAATTTGCCCATAGAAATTTATGGTAGCTGCAGTCATGAATTTTGGTGCTTGGATTGTTTATCAGACCTGCCAACTGCTACGAATAATTCGTAACTGCTACGAATTTGGGCCGTAAACTACAACGCTACGAAAATCGGCTCAAAATTACGAATTTTTATCACATTTCTGACATTTTGCCTTGCGATTTTCAATCTTTTTCCATCCACGCCATAAATGTCAATTTTCATTTTAAACTTGCTTTATTAGCTTCTAGAATGTATAAAGTGATAGAATTGTTAAATATTTCTTATTCGTGTATTGTTTTTTTGTGCCCTCCTCACTCCCCACCCACCCCCTAATGATCGGCAAACCAAACGCCTCACGAAAGCCTTGGGATTTTTATATATGAACACTAATGTAAATTATCTAGTTAAAAATGACTTTTTTAAAAATGTTATAATCTGAGGTGGAGGGGGGGGGGGGGGGGGGGGACATTAAACATAATGTGGCCGGATTTTGGTGACAAATAAATCCGGCAAACAGCAGTACATATTATCTGTGGAAAATTTTTCATTAGAGCTGTAAATAGTATCCTGCGGATTATACACAAGAAAATACAGTAATATACATACATTTATTTGGTCAGGATTTGTGTGTCGCATGATAAAAATGAACCAATCAACCATCCAATCTATTTTTAAAATTGGTGTGCTACTAATTGTCATTTTCAAATGTTGGCAGGTATGTGTTTATATTTATCTGACACCTAAAGTAATGGGATTTATCAAAATTAGCCCTGTTCCTCCCCTTGGGGGAAGACAGAAGGCAAAAACATCTTTGTAAGCATAACTATGCTCCAAATTATTTCACAGTGAAAAAATTGCACACGGGGAGACTAAACATGAATTTAAATAAAACATTATCTGCGATAATTCGTTTTATTATTATAGGACATTAACATAATTAATTAATTAATTTGTACCTTATATTTTGTCCGTTTTATATTCACATTATGCATTTCGGATGCAAACCACATCCTTCATCAGATGATTCATGACTGTCCTCGCTGTCTGTGTTTATGTTGCTTTCTTCTTGGGTTCCTCTCTTCATTTCACTTCGTTTTCCTTGGGTTTTAAAGATTAGATGGTTCCAGTTATTGGGGATAGTAGCATGTTCACGTTCATTGATTGCTGTCGTGTTAGTAAGGATTTCGAGGGATTCTCTTTTTAGGGCGTAGCTGTGATTATTATAGTTAGCGATTTTTTTAGTTGTTATGGTGTTAATATCTATGGGGTTAGAGGAGTGGGTAGAAGCAAGAGCTGTTGAGTGGCGGTTATGTTTTAGGTCGGCTTTATGTTCTTTTTCTCGTTCGTAGATTTTCCGTTTTGTAACTCCGATGTAACATGCTTGTGAATTATTAATGTGTTTGAAGTCTATTTTGTAAATTCCTGCGGTTGATCGGCTATCGATTATGTCTTTTTCGTTGCGGATGTGTTGGAAAATATTGCGGTTTGGTTTTATTGGGATATTGATATTATGTTTTTTAGCTTCGTTTTGGATTTTTATACTATTGCCGTTACAGAATGGGATGGATGTAGTAAATTTTTTTCTTTCTTTTTGGGCGCTATCGATTTTATTTAGTTGTTTTATACGCTTATTGTATAATTTGTTTACAATATTTTTTGGGTAGTTTGCTTTATGAACTATGGATTTTATATATTTGAGTTCTTCATTTAGGAGTTTTTTGTTGGAGCATATTAGAATTGCGCGATTAATATAGGAACGGATGGCGGCGTATTTATATGGAAGGGGGGTATTACAGCGGTTATTTATAATTTCAATATTAGAGGTTGGTTTTCTATATATGGTTGTGTCGATGGAATTGTTTGGGTTTTTTATGATTTTTATATCGAGATAGTTTATTATGTTATTGTTTTCTTCTTCTATTGTAAATTTTATATTTTTGTCAAGGTTATTAAGTTCATTTAAGATATCGGTAACGTTGGTGTTATTTGGAAAAATTGTAAATATGTCATCTACGTATCTAGTCCAGATTTTGTTGTTTTTCATAATTTTGGTTGCTGAATTTTCAAGAATAAAAGAAAAAAAAAAAAAAAAAAAAAAAAAAAAAACACTGCTTCTTGAAAATTCAGCAACCAAAATTATGAAAAACAACAAAATCTGGACTAGATACGTAGATGACATATTTACAATTTTTCCAAATAACACCAACGTTACCGATATCTTAAATGAACTTAATAACCTTGACAAAAATATAAAATTTACAATAGAAGAAGAAAACAATAACATAATAAACTATCTCGATATAAAAATCATAAAAAACCCAAACAATTCCATCGACACAACCATATATAGAAAACCAACCTCTAATATTGAAATTATAAATAACCGCTGTAATACCCCCCTTCCATATAAATACGCCGCCATCCGTTCCTATATTAATCGCGCAATTCTAATATGCTCCAACAAAAAACTCCTAAATGAAGAACTCAAATATATAAAATCCATAGTTCATAAAGCAAACTACCCAAAAAATATTGTAAACAAATTATACAATAAGCGTATAAAACAACTAAATAAAATCGATAGCGCCCAAAAAGAAAGAAAAAAATTTACTACATCCATCCCATTCTGTAACGGCAATAGTATAAAAATCCAAAACGAAGCTAAAAAACATAATATCAATATCCCAATAAAACCAAACCGCAATATTTTCCAACACATCCGCAACGAAAAAGACATAATCGATAGCCGATCAACCGCAGGAATTTACAAAATAGACTTCAAACACATTAATAATTCACAAGCATGTTACATCGGAGTTACAAAACGGAAAATCTACGAACGAGAAAAAGAACATAAAGCCGACCTAAAACATAACCGCCACTCAACAGCTCTTGCTTCTACCCACTCCTCTAACCCCATAGATATTAACACCATAACAACTAAAAAAATCGCTAACTATAATAATCACAGCTACGCCCTAAAAAGAGAATCCCTCGAAATCCTTACTAACACGACAGCAATCAATGAACGTGAACATGCTACTATCCCCAATAACTGGAACCATCTAATCTTTAAAACCCAAGGAAAACGAAGTGAAACGAAGAGAGGAACCCAAGAAGAAAGCAACATAAACACAGACAGCGAGGACAGTCATGAATCATCTGATGAAGGATGTGGTTTGCATCCGAAATGCATAATGTGAATATAAAACGGACAAAATATAAGGTACAAATTAATTAATTAATTATATTATCTGCGATTTCGATTTTTAAGAGGAGGGAGAGGGGTAATCGATTTTTGGCAGGAAATTTTGCAAATTCCGGATTTTTGAGTAAAACTCTACCAAAAATGGAACAAAGATGTTGAAAACAGCCGTGCATCTTCTTTAGGATATTTCCAAAACAAATTTTTGACTTTTTTGTGATCTACCTTTTTTTTATCATAAGTATGATAAAACATGTACACAGTAGCAATAGCTGTTTTGAAAAATAGGCTTTATGTGGGGGCATATATAAGTAGAACTAAATTCTCTTTATATTGTACTGTGAGAAAAATGTACTCCTTTTTACAGAAGAATTTCAAGAACTACAAGAAAGATATTCTAAAGATAAATTTAAATTTTGTTGTCTGAGCTTTAGAACACAGGCGAGTTTTTAATGTATGCTAGATTTGCTTCCCTCTCTCGAACTTCATATTTCTGAATATATCTTCATTTTAATTAAATTAAATTTAATTGAAGAGATGGGAGCGGGAACAGAATAAGTCAGAAAGCATTGCACTTATTCTTGCATTCTAGATTTACTATATTTGATTGCAAAAATATTATTTATTGAAGACTTTTTTATTATTACTAAACTTATTTATTTTTCCTTTAATTAAGTGTGTTAAAACTTTTTGTTTTCATGTTTTGTATCTGTTGAATTGTTATGAGCAGAAAATACTTTAACAACTGTGAATCTCAATTTATCACTTTTAAGAGTAGTGTTGTTTTGGAAATATGTACTTTCTTTTCTTACTTATTTATATAGTTTTACTTTAAATTTTTACTCGCTTTATGAATAATTAAAATTTGCAATATATTAGTTATGAATTACATTATTTTTTATGTGATCTTTGTCTCTCTGATATTTCATGCTAAACAATAAACTTGCTACAAATTAGTCATCATTATGAAATATCTTGTAGAATAATTTATATTATTGATAATGTAATAAGGGAGTTATATATTTTGTTCATTTGTGTATATTATTTACAGGATGTTGTTCTTATGGCACAAACAATAGAGAAAGTATTTGTGGACAAAATGCAAGATTGTCCAAAAGAGGTATTAAATTATGTTTATTATTATAAGAGTTCTTTGATAATTGGTTAAGTAACCCACTTACTATTTTTGTCAAATGATATATTTTCAAACTGCAAAGGTACAATTTATTCAGTTTGCAAAAGTTCATGCTCTTTATTCTATATTATTGAAATGTAATAATTGTATGTTTAAAAGAAATAACAACACAAAATCTGTTATAATTTTAATATGATTTTTTTTTTTTTTTTTTTTTTCCTTTTTTTAAGTAGTTGTAATATCTAGACAAATCTTGCTCTAAATGATACTATTACAAATAAATGAGTACTTTTAAAAAGTAGAAAATTATTTTTTCGTGAATTCTCACTTAACTGAGAATGGGAATTGTTTTGTAAATGCAGTATATAGTAAAACGTTTATTTTTTCCTGTATTGAAATTTATTAATTTTCCTTCTAAAGGTTTGTGTAATTAGTAACAACTATGGGGGTAGGAAGGAAAACATGAAATATATGTTTATCAAGTCAACAATGACATCTTTAAAAAATCCTGAGGATATTATACTCCAGATAACCTGATATCCTCTGAAAAATGAGAATTGTCTTTATCATTTGCAGGATATCTTCTGGATGTCAAAATGCCACATCCTAAGGTTTCTAAAGATATATTTTTATTATTCTTATTAGACAGCTGTATGAGGAATGCAGACATCCCTAAAGTCTCCAGAGGCTAGCATATTCATGAAAACTTAGTATCCTGTAGATCAGGCCTGTTCAATCTAAAAACTCTTGCAGACTGCATTGGAAATCTATTTTCATACTTGCCAACTTTTCCGGTTTTCCCAGAAGACTTCCGGTTTTTTAGCGTATATTCCGGTCTTCAGGACAGATGATGAAATCTTCTGTTTTTAAAAAAGTCGCAGATATCGTTCGTTTTAAAAAGAAACCCCAAATGTTCTACGAAAACTCCGGATTCCCAATCTTTCTCCATCCATAAAATGAATGTCAATATTCATTTCAAACTTGCTTTATGAGATTCTAGAACATGTAAAGAAATATAATTGTTAAATATTTCTTATTAGTATAATTTTTTTTGCCCCCCCCCCCCTTTATTTATCTCCAACTAGTGATCAGCAATCAAATGTTCTGCAGAAGTTAGTTCTTTTGTTTCCTAATTTTTATCTATCTGCAATGTTAATTTCAAACTTCTTTCGTTAGATTCTAGAAGTAGAGTTGAAAGAGTTTAATATTTCTTACTCTGTAATTATTTTTGTACCCCCCCCCCCCTTTCCCCCCAGATTGCAATCAGTTCTAGAAACAAGCAATGGAAGTGCTCAATATTTCTGATATAATTTTTTTTAGACCTTTATTGCTGAATTTAATGAATCTGTTTATTTTTCCTCAATTAAATTAAATATTCTTGTACCTAGGGCCACATAGCTGCCTTGTACCTAGGGCCAGTGTGTTTGGACCTTTTAAAACTTTCACGACTGCATGTTTTTATCTTTTTGACAGTAAGGTCTGCCTGTGGGTGTTTTTTTTCATAAGTTACAAATTTTCAAAACAAAATTTTCCATATTCACATTTATATTAAAAATGGATATGCATTATAATCATACTCTCTCCATATTTGCCAACTTTTCCTGTTTTCCCGGAAGACTTCCGGTTTTTGAACATATGTTCCGGTCTTCCAGACAGATGATGGAATCTTCCGTATTTAAAAAAATCGCGGATATCGTTCATTTTAAAAAGAAACCCAAATGTTCTACGAAAACTCCTGATTCCCAATCTTTTTCCATCCATAACATAAACAGGGTTGCCAACTGCTCCGATTTCTGCAGAGTTTCTCCGAAAAAATTTAAAAACTCCGCAACTCCGCGAGTTATTTTTTATGCTCCGCAAATTCAGTCTTGACCACCTGGCTAAATATTTTTTTTTTTTTACTCATAAAACTGAATAGTGGCAGACACTGTGTGAAAAAAAAAAAAAAAAAAAAAAACCTACTATCTTTTTTTTTTTTACCTTGCGCGATCCAATCCTTATCAACTTTTGATTTTGCATATCCATCAATTGCCACATAAAACATTATACTTTGAATTTTATTTTTTATCTATGAAAGCGCTTCAACGCTTCTTGAAAATAAAAAATAACAAAACTAATTTTTACAATCTAGTTGAAGAACCACATGCTTCATCATAAATACTCATAAATAGATAGTAAAGGGGGAAAAAAAAAAAAAAAAAAAAACATTCTAGTGCTAGGCATTGCGTAATCGAAATATTGCTGACTCAGAACGGGAACAAGTAAGTATTTGTTTACATTAGCTGAGAGTGTGCTTAATTAAAACCGCAAGCTGAAAGGGGGGGGGGGAGAAAGAAGCCGAATGCTATGATTATCTTCATGGCTATGATTATGCCGGTATTTTGATTTTCATTTAAACTCTATCAATGTTTCAGTTACCTTAATACTTAATAAGTCGCTAAAAAATAATACCTTCTAATGAAAAAAATTGTTTACTTTAATTATTTATCGATAAAAATAATTGATTCAAAGCTACTGAACTTTAAGTACGATTGATAACGCAAGGAATCTTAAGACCAGGAAGAGCTATCTTCCGTGGGAGACTTTCTAAAGTGTCTTAGGCCGTAATCACGCGAGTTTTGGAGAAAACAGTATAAAGTCGGACTTTAACGGAGGAATTGTCCTCTGTAACAGGAAACTTTCTTAAGCGTTTTAATATACAAGTTTCTGAGAAAATCATGGAAAATTTCGAACTTTGTACCAAGTATCTACCGTTGGAGAAAGAAAAAGAATATTTTCTATTTCTGTGCTTTTTCTTAGGATAACTGAATATGAGATAATTTAGTTTTTATAGTGCGTGGGTGATTCTAAGAAATTTTCATATCTGAAAATATAACTTTCTCAAAAATCGTCGGATTTCAAATGGATTAGTCACAAAAATAGCACAAGAAAATTCCGTATTTTATAAATCAGCCGCAAAAAATGACATTTCAGTAATAAAAAAAAAAAAAAAAAAGCTGATTTATGACTAAATAATTACACATTTTTAGAAAAATAACATTTATTTTAGCAATTAGTTTTTGATTACGTAATTTTGAAAATTAGCTGTAAAATAATTCCGTATTTCTATAAAAAGCCACAAAATTATACTTATAATGCAAATCATGTTTGAAAAAAGCAAGAAATTCATCGATTAGCATCAAAATAAAGCCTTTTTCAGCGATTAATTGCGATTAAACTTAAATTTTGTTAATTAGCGGCGAAATGATTGCGTATTTCCGTCATTAGCTACAAAAATATCGCGATTTACTGAAATCAACTGGGGGAAAAAAAAAAAAAAAACTTTATTCGCTGGCAGCCAAACGATAGCATATAAAACGTAAATTTTTGATTATCAGTGGGTAAGCGATCCCCTATTTGCGAAATTTACTTCAAAATTACTCCCGATTTCCGAGATTCCACTTTAAAAAAAAAAAAAAATGCAAATTTCACTGATTAGTGGCAAAATAGTTGAGTATTTAAGATTCAGCTTTCAGAAGAACGCATTTTACGTAGATTAGTAACTAAATAATAGCATGTTTCGGCAATCGGCCGCATAATAATCGCGTATTTTAGGATTTACCTTTAAAGAAGAGTGAATTTTATCAATTAGAGCAAAATTATAGTATATATTAGCAATTATTTGCTATTAAACGTAGATTTTTAAATTTGAGTGAAATAATTACGAATTTCGGCAATCGGTCGTAAAAATATCGCGAATTCTGTCAAATACGGGAAGAATAGCTTATTTAATTAATTAATGGTAAAAACGTAATTCTGCCCCCCCCCCCCCTATTTCTCACATATGTAATTATTTTTGAATTTAATGACTCTGTTTATTTTTCCTCAATTAAATTAAATATTTGTATGTCATATTTATACCAAATGTGTAAACACATGAAAAAAATGAAGAATAATTTTTTCAGGAAAGTTTTTCCTACCTGATAATTACCTACTGCTACTATTTCTTATATGTATGATTAATGTACATACACAAAAATTCTATATTTATTTTTAAAAATAGTTATACTTTAACTTAACTAATTTTATTTGTTAAATAAATTTCTTACAGATTCTGTTTTGTAGATATTTATATACTGAAGAGGAATAACTTCATTTAAAACTTTTATATATTTAGTATAATCAATCTATAGTAAAATGTTTTTATAGATTGCTTCTAAATATTAAAATTGTAAAACTGTATTGTTTAATACGTCAAAGAGAAAAAAAAAATCTTCCCTTTTTTTATGAAATCTTCTGGGTTTTCAACAAAAATCTTCCCTTATTTTATTAAAATTGGTTGGCAAGTATGTCTCTCTAATCAAAGTATTTGCACCCATAGTATACTGATTGTACAAATATGAATATTGTGTATATTTTTTTAGAAACAAGTGACATACAAATTGCAAAAAAACGCACACTGGTGGAATTTCATATTTTCAAATGACGTGAATCTACGTCAGCGGTCGCGAAAGTGTTAAGATGCTGGCAAATCCTGGTAAACCAATCACTATATATGACGTTCCTGATAATGTTGGTAAGTCCTATCCGTCGGCCTTTACTCCTGTAAACATTCTATCAGGCTTCCGTGTATCCAGCATATGGCCAATGAATCAAAACACATTCACCGAGAATGAATATTTAAGTTCAAATGTGACTGAAATACAAGATCCCTCCATAAATTTAAAAAAAAAAAAAAAATATTTTCTAGGAAGAAAGTGAAGCAATAATGATAGAACTGAATGTCTTTATTTCGTGTCCTGTTGAAATTTCGAAACCTTCAACATTTAACACCTTTTCGTGTGACATGCTTTAACAGGTACGAACGATATCAAAACCTTTACCTAAAGCAAAACCTCCCACATCAGAGAAAAGATGTGACCAAAAACCAGAGAGATCTAGATATCCAAGAGAGACTCAAAAAAAAAAAAAAAAAAAAATTGAAGAAGAAAAACCATTCTGCTAGACTATCCCAAAGAAAAAAAAAAAAAAAAAAGTGAAAAATTTCGTTTTTCAAATTAAGGCAACAACATAATTATTATATGATAAGTAAATATATTACTTGATATTATTTCTTTTATAAAATATATGTTTATATGCTTATTTTCTATTTATTATAAAGTGAAATCTAAATTTGAGAGAATTGCCCTAGGTACAATGAGGTCTGGTCCCAGGTACAATGATGGTGTTGTACCTAGGGCCACGAGTGAAGTTTTTTTTTTTAAAGCTTCTATTTGTCGGAATTTATTATTTTAGGTATTTATATTAATCCCAATTGGAAGTAATTAGTCCTAAAGATATGTGCATATCAGTTTGATAATTTTAAACAGGTCAAGGGCTCTGTTTTTGGGCGTTGAAAGAAAGCGGCCCTAGGTACACGGGTCTCCCCTACCTCAGGTACGTCCCGTATGCTAATACAACTATTAACTGCCGAGCAGTTACTCTTCAAATGGCTGTAACTCAAAAACTATTTGAGATATCGATTTAAAATTTTAGTATGCTATTTTTAAGGGTATAACTTACCGAGATATGAAAAAAAAAAAAAAAAATCGATTTAAAAAAAAAATTACACTAGGTGTGCCCCTTAACAACCATTTTTTTTTACAGATAAACATGGCAGAACCTATTCTAACCCAGGAAAGGAAAAAGCATGCTGTTAACGTCTCCTTGGCTGCAGGATACAGTTTCTGAAATAGCTGCATTCCTGAAAGTCGCCCGATCATTCGTTTTCAGAGTTCAGAGAGAACTGAGGGTTGCCAATGCTAATGTGACAACTGTTTTGCACAGGAAACATCATTGCCAGATCTCGGACATTACCAGGACACCTGAATTCATCAATTCTGTTCAAGCTGCCATCGAAGAGGACCGTGGAAAGTCCATAGGGGTACTCAGCTGAAATCTGCGGGTTAGTGAGGTCACAATTTCACGTGTGGTTAATGAAGACCTCTGTTACAAGTCATATGTAATGCGGAGAGGACAGTTCATGTCCGAGAAAACCAGAGAGAATAGAGTAATCAGAGCAAAGCGCCTTTTAAAGAAGCTGAAACATCAGGAACAGACAGGAACGCTCTGGTTTCTTTTGGACAAGAAAAACTTCGTCCAGGACCAGAAAATCAACCGGATAAATGATCTTTGGCTGTGTAAAAGACAAGAGGAAATTCTCATTATCATGCACACTAAATTTCCTGCGTCTGTTATGGTCTTAGGGATCGTACGGAATGAAGGTGACGTCATGCCTTCACATTTCTTTTCATAATGTGCCAGAATCAACGCAATTACTTATACCGATGTGTTGAACACGGTTGTGAAGCGCTGGATTATTGCTCTATCACATGGTAGGCCATATGTTTTTCAGCAGGACTTTGCACCAGCCGATACGGCCCATTCAACACAAAAGTGAATGGTAAACAATTTTCATGATCACATCACTCCACGCATATGGCCCCCTAAGCTCATACGATGCTAACTCTTTGGACTATTATGCTTGGGGCGTTGTTGAAAGGGTCTCTAATAAGTACCCACATAACACCGTTGGTGTCTCCAGACAGCTATTGTGGATGCCACGACAAATGTTCCCAGGGTCCACCTCATTTCTGCCTGCGGACGGTTTCATCAGCGTGTTAAGGTTGTTATTGCAGCTAATGTTGGATTTATTGAATGGTGTCATGCATTAAGTCCGACTTCTTGTGTACACACCGTTCCATGTTCATTAAATGATATATCTATAGTAGTGCTGGACGATGTTGACATTTCTTAAATTGATATATCGTTATCTTAAATACCGATATAAGGATATATCGATTTAATGTAGAGTTACCAAATGTAGATATTAGTCCCTACACGTAAGGACTTAAAAAAAAAAAAAAAAAAAAAAAAAAATCGACCGAGAGTCAAGGCAGGGACTGAACTGAAAACCTTCTTGTCTCAAATCAAACAATCTGGCACTGTACCACGCTTTTTTGCCCACTAATTAAGTTTCGATCATTTTGATAAAACGGATTAAATTTTCTAAGGTTTTATCTTGGCTTATGGGTGAGTTGTTGCACAAAATTTGCCCTTTATCCTATGTTTTCGACCACACTCTTAGTTTAATTTAAGCTTAGTTTAATTTCAATAGGAATTTTACTGATTCATACTTCCCTTGTAAGTGGATGTATGGTAGCTGCAAGTTTTAGTGCAACTTAAATTCAATCGCAAGAAGTAGAAAACTTAAAAAAAGAGGTTGAACCATTTTATGATATTGCTTATAATTTTACTTCATATACAGTCGGCAGCAAAAGTATTAGAGCGCTAGCAATAATGCCTAAAAAAAAAAAAAGTACTCTTTATGCTTCTTTGTTAAATAAATCCTTCTCGAGTCTATCATACACTGGAAAGTATTTATTATATCCTTATGTTCTAAAACGGGACGACAGTGCCATTTGTATTCTGATGTGTACGCTAATTTATATCAAGGTGCAAGTATGTAAAACTTTTTAGGAAATTCTGTGCATTATTTTTCTCACTAAAGTCGTTGGAAATTTTTTTTTTTTTCACACTCAAGCAGATGGATAATTTCTAAAAATTTTTGAAACGTTCTTCAGACTTTTCGAAACGTGTAAATTCACTGAAAACTAGAAGATAAAAAATTTTACAAGTACTTTCTTGTAATGAATACCTACAGAAGAACGCAAAAACGTGAAAATCAATAATTGGCCTTAAAAAAATTATATTAGTTTGACAAAATTAAATTTTTTCCTCGAAATTATTATTTTTATCACAGAAATATTTCCCATTGACTCGTGACGTGACATTTCATGAGTAACCTTTAGAACATATGAAACACCCCAATTTATTTATTTAATTTTTAACTAATTGATAAATTCAGAATTTTATTATTTCTTATTACTTTTTAATGCATTAAAATTTTTACATTCCTCACTTACATGCAAACGAATTACAAAATGATTTCACACCATATATTAAATTTCTATAGTGCTTTGAATCTCGTGATATATGTAAATCTTAATTAAAATTTTCTAAAAAAAAATTTCTTTCAAAATTCACGAGATTTTCTTTTTTTTAATGAAGTTTAAAATTTTTACTTATGTTGGATTAAATTACATAAAATATCACAACATGCAAAAAGACTAATAACTGGCTTAGTACAAGAAAGAAAAAGAAAAACTGTTTGGATCACTTGAAGACACACAAAAAAAAAAAGTATCAACTTTTACCATATTCAAAATTATTTTTAAATACCCATATTATATACTGTTAAGTAATTGATTTTGAAATAAATAAAAATCAGCTAATTAAATGTTGGATTTAGAGGTCTGCATGGGCCGGAATTTTGAGGCCCAGGCCCGGCCCGGCCCAGACAAAAAACAATAAAATCAGTCCCGGCCCTCGGTTAGAATAATCATATCTAAGATGACGCTGTTGTTTGAATTAATTTATTTTTTACAATATGACAATGTCATATTTGTTACTGAAATTAATAAATTTAATGAAAGAATATTATTAATTACAGGAAATATTAATAAAGAATAGTTAATTCACTTATCTCATAAACAGAAACTGGAGTATCTTATTTTTTAATTATTGGAACAATAACATAAAAATAGCCGAAGAAAATACTAATATTGATAAAGTAAATCTCCAGTAATCAAACGAATTTCGAATGAATAAATGAATAGATCTCATTTCTCGGTTTTCATTTCGTTACTACGCATGCGTTCCTAAAACCGTAATCCATTCGAAAGAATATGTTTCCTCAGGTCAGGTCTTAAACCGATATTTTCTTCCCAGTACGCTTGCACAACACTAAATCAAAACAGCTATACTCTCTTGATTCTTTGCGGTTTGATTGAGTAAAGATATTCATGATTTAGCTGTTTATGACTGCGCATGCTTTACACTAAAATGGTATCCAACTGAATGTATAACCATCTGGCATTATTCCAGCATTACTGAATCGGTTTAGCCTGGCATCAGAGGTTCGCGTTTTTTTATGTTTCTGCATCGATATTCGATATTTCATGGAAGATGAAATATTTAAATCGAATAAACAATATTAGAGTTAAATCGATACTTGATTTTACATCGATATAAAGCCCAGTCCTAATCTATAGGGTTTGCTCCCTTTTTTTTACGGACGATACTTTGTTCTCAAATAGCTGCCGCACCCTGTACATATACAGGGTGACAAGAAATAACTTGGATACACATAATACATTATAACTTTAATACTAATGAAAATATTACGACCAAACTTCAATAAATATGAATACATTATTTTGTCTATTATATTTACAAATTTTCAAAGTGGCTACCTTTAGCCTTAATACAGAGCTTTAAACGTGTCACAAAATTTTCGTCTATGGGTCCGCAACTCACTTACTGATATTTTATCCCATTCCTTGCATAAGAATTCCTTTAGGGATGCCAAAGTTTTATGAGGTTTAGCACACACCCTTGCTTCCAAGATGGACCAAACAAAATAATCCATTGGTTTCAAATCTGGGGAATACTGTGGCCTATCTTGAGCTCTAATGAAGTCAGGAAAATTTGTTTTGCACCAAACTTGAGTGCCTTTAGCTCTGTGTGCAGGCGCGGAATCCTGTTGGAAGGTCCATCTTTTGTTTCCAAAGAACTTTTGCGACAAAGGTAAGACAACTTCTACAATGAGTTTGTGATAGTGGTAGTTACAGATATTTTGTTTGAAACTCCGTCCAAGTTATTTCTTTTCACCCTGTAGTATTTATTTTTTTGGTGGACTTGTGAGGATTTAAAACAGAAAATATTTGTATTAAATACATTTTTATTCATAAAATAACTATAAAACAGTCAAAAACTTACTATTATGCTTATAAGCATAATAGTAAGAATCAGTCAGAAACTGTTAAAACTTGACTGAACAAAAAAAGAAAAAAGAAAACATTTATATATTAACTGTTTTGGTTTCCAGAAAGGGGGTAGGGGAAATGTGCTACAGCCTTGTATTTTTTTATCTTGAAATGTAATGGCAGTCAAACAATACAGCTGTCTCATTCTCCCAGGTAAGATTGTATATATGTGTCCAATCAGAAAATTCAGTGGCTTTTATGTTGGCAAAAAATAATTTGATGATCATACAGTATCTAATAAATCTGTTATTGAGATAGGATACTGTGTTCGCGAAATCAGTGATAGTTCTGGTACAATATGACAAATACACCATCTGTATGATAATTACAGGATGTCTGCAGGACAGCTGTGGTTGTATAGGTTTATCAGTCAAACAGTTTTTATAGGAATCACATTTCTAAAGTAGAGCATTCAAGCATTCCAAATATATTATTCAATTCCCCCCATTAGTTTTTTTTTGATTAAAAAAAAAAAAAAAAAGTATTCGATCCCCTGCTCCATAAAATTAATTACTTAAAATATTTTGTTATTTAGAGGTTTTTTTTTTTTTTTTTTTTTTTTTTTTTTATAACAAAATAATTTAATTTTATGAATCACTTTTGTAACTTTTATTTAGAAAGAGGAGGGGGGGGGGGAGCTTAGATGAATTTTGTAAGAATATTCGAAAAATAAAAAATAGTATAGCATTGAAGTTTAAAACTGTTATCTTGAAAGTTCTTTTTTCTGTTTTACAGATTTATGATTTTTTTCAGTTGCTAAGACTTATGCAGAGACTGATAATTTTCTATTATATTGTGTAATTGTTTCCAAGGAAAGTTTAAACATATTATTAATTGTATCATTGCTTTATTTTTATGAATTCTAATTGCTCTCTTTTTTTTTTTAATTGTTTATAGGAAACTGAAATACCCATGAATGTAAAATTTGCTGCTGGAAAAGCAAAAGGAAAAAAAGGAAAAGGTGCTGGCCGCCCAAAAGGTGCTTTTTAACTATTATTATTAAAGTACTGTGCCCATTTTTTGGTCATTAAGTTTAAATGAATCACCATTTCTTTTTAAATTCTAAATTTATTTTTATTATAATTTATTTTTATTTTTTATTTATTTATTTATTTATTTATTTTTTTTTTTGGGGGGGGGGGGGAGAAATCCAACAAAACTGTGGTTTGGATCCTCACCAGGGTTCAAAATTAGTAGTCATTAGGCATATTTTGCACGTAGAAATTAAAGTTTGGCAACCACAAAATCACACTCAGGCTTCATTTTTGAGGTCTAACTTTTAACCGTAAGTGGCCCGATCCACGACCGGTCGTTTGATCTAGAGCCAAAGTGTTCAGTACTGTCAAGCAGTCCAGAGCTATTTCATTCAGTGGAATGGAACAATGAGCAATCCAGACTGGTCGTGGATCAAAGAGCTCAGAAAAATTTCTTGGACCATTGGGTCATGTGATTGATCCAGTGCACATAAGGATGAAAAGCTAACAGACTTTGTGCAGCATAAACCTGAACAATTAACATCTCTTTTTAATAATGATATTTGATGACTGTTTATTTGTTTAATTAACTGATCATGAATACTGATGTACAGTTGGCAAAAAAAAAAAAAAAAACGCCACCCCCATCTAATTTTGCCATAAGTTGCGTAGAAACATGTGGTTGGTACCAATCGATTTGTAGTAACGTCTAGTTTATAATGGTATAGTTAGATTTTGCTGAAGGGGTCGCCTACATATTAAAACTGGCATAAACTTCATTTTTTTCAATGGTAACCCCCATTTTTTATAATTTATTTGAATTGTTTGGATCAAATCATCATGGAAAATGGTATAGTTTATTTTGCTCAATTTTTCACAGAATTATAAGCTGTCAAAATATGAGGGTGCTAATGTTAAATGAATGTGACAAACATTAATTCATATCTTCTAAAATAATTATGATATTTTTTTTTATATGATAGAATGAAGTGACCCAAATATATTCCATGCATATTTTTTGATAAAAAACATTTTTTGAATTATGATTAAAAATTTCATATTTGAAAAAATTATGAATTATGACCTATGTTAATTTTTGCATGAATAGAACGGGCATCATCAAAAACATGGGTTTCCAGATTTACAGCTCGTTCTTAACATTACTTTTTGAGTTACATTTCATTTTTTACTGTTGTTAGGGGGGCCATCACTTATAATAATTTGTATCATCTGTGAGTAAATATCTGTATATATTTTAACAAAAAATGCTTTTAATTTACCTTAATGTTATTCTAATTGTTTTCTAAGAAACATTTTGATGTTTATGATACAAATTGGATTATTTTTTTAATTAAATTATTGCAATGCAAGTGAGAGATTGTGAAAGAATTCCAAAAGAAATGAAGCCCCGCCTCTATATTGCATAAACAATATAAAAAAAAAAAACTAGTTTGCGTATTCGTATATGACTCTGTATGTGACGCTGGTATGCATAAATGTCAATGGCATTTACTACATCAAATGCTGAAGACAAAATTTAAATGATTTAATTGGAAGTATGTAAAATAATTTTGTTTTGTAATGTAAAGTTTTAGAAAAATTGTGTAAAGGCATGGCTTCCGTTGCAAAGAGGAGTATACTCGATTCTGAAATGTTAAGTTTTTGTTCTTAAATATTACATAACTTTTCCTAGTTTCTCACTGCTAAGATTCTATTTTAATCCTTTTGTCTTTTGTTTTTAACTTGAATATTCTAGGATCCGTGCACCTCAAGTTAAGTATCATGATTTAGAAAACGCTGTAAGAGGAGGATTATTATTTGAAAGAGCAATAAGCAGTGAACAATACTTTTATTTTTTCCTTTTTTAAAATTAATATAATTAATTTTTATCAGATTTTTTAAAACAAATTTTCTGTTTTAATCTTGTTGTGACATTTTCGCATTCATTTACTCTACCGTTTATGCTATTTAAATTTTATCGCATAACGTAACATAATAAAATAAAGAATTTTTGTTAAATGTTTTTTTAATACTTTTTTTTTTTTTTTTTAAGTTTTTTAAATCTATTATTGAAACAAAGCGCAGTATTATTTATTTTCGATTATTCTAATCACGGCGTAAAACTGGCGTCACATTTATCATGGAAAAAGAATTTAAAACAAAGTAATATGTCTTATTAATTTTAAAGATATAGATTTTACACATTTGAAATTAAGAGTTCAAGTACAGTAGACGACTGCAGAACGGGGAATATTCGTTCTAGGCAGTAGGAAACTGTTTTTTCTATATCCATATTTATTTTCCTATGAATATACATAATAATTATACTCTTTCTAGTGAAAGTATTTGTATTCATACTATTTTGTTTATATAAGTATGAATATAAGGAATATTCTTAAGAAATATCATAACACACAAATTGTGAAAGAAACGCCCACTGGAGGAGTTACAGATTTCCAAATGACGTGGAACTGCGTCAGCGATCGCGAAAATGTTAAATATCCTTTCACAGATTTTAGTTTAAATCTTGTTATCTATATTTTTGTATATTATCTATTGTGTGTTTGTACACCTAAAATTAAATGTAAAACTTTATAGTAACACATTCATGTGGGGCTTATTGTATAAAATAAAAATATATCCAACAAGAAGTAGATAATTCTTTTTCTTAAATATTAAACACTTTCTTTTTTTTAAACCGCTATTAATATTATTATCATTATTACTATTATTCTTTTACCTTGGTATCTAGATTTTTGTAATTCAGCATTGTAGGGTTCATATAATTCTAGCTGTTTAATTTTCTTCGTATAAAGTGATGTATTTAACTATTTGGCGTTTATTAAATAGAAATCAATAAAAATCTTTTAATTCATAAACTAACACAGAAAGTTCTGTGAATTAGAATCGTTTTTTATTTTATAATTAACACTTCTGAACTTTTTTTCTGCTGTGAAACTTAATAAATAATATATATTGGGTGATGGATCACGATTTATTTTTTCTAAATGTATAGACGGACTCCTAATACATTTTCACATGTAACTCTATTTAAAATTGATGTAAAGAATATAAATAGGTATGTTTTCCTTGATCTCAGAAGTCTGAATATGAGGTAAAAAATAAAGAGTCGTCATTAAAAAAAATGAAGTTTATGCCTGTTTTAATATGTAGATGACCCCTTAAGCAAAATCAAGAGACTCGACAGAGTCTCAAGTGACGCAAGCGCAAAAACAAACGAACGCCACGACACTCAGCGGAAACGGAAAAACGAACGAAACTGCGACACTTATATATACAGGAATTTAAAGATCAAAGAGACCGCTGAAAGCCGACACTTAATATCTCAGGAAATATGGGAGGTTATGTTCTGATAATTTCAAAATAGTCTTTCACCTTCTGTCTGATCCTACCCTGAAATCGCTACATTTCTGCGTGCAGTATATTTCGAGATATGAATTGGCTCATTTAAGCTATAAATGGGCGGCCTAATGTGTAAGATTTTTTTCTCGAATATGGCTCGAGCGAATTTAGTTTAATTTATATATGATATTAATCGCTTTTATCTGATGTGCCTGACATCTCCCTTTTCCCTAGGAAAACTCTTGTTTTTTTTATAACTCAGTTTAAAAATCGAACTATTTTTACTACGCGATGCAAAGATTTCTATTGATAATTCTCAGAATTCTGAACAGGTGTTATTCGGTTTGGTCTTGTAGTTGGTTGGTTGGTTCAATCTGAATGCAGTCAATAAAAAATTAAGATTTTGTTTTTTAATGCAAGAAAGAAACTTTATTGTTTCTTTTAAATATTTATTGCATATATACGAAATAAAATTTCACTTAAATATATATATTTTTTGTTATAAAGGAAATATTTAAGATTTTAAAATTTCGCATTTCGTCAAAAAACTATTTTGATAATATTTTAAATAGGGAACTATTTTATAATTATGGTGATTCTATTTCATAATTGTTGATGATAAAGTTACAATTTTTTAAGGAGAAAATATTTCTATGTATTCATTCGCTGGGCCACAAACAGTTAATGTAAAAAGCAAATTTCTGATTGGCAACACTACTAACAACACGTTTGTTATGTTTTGTTATCTTAGCGTCATGCACGGATTGGCGTCATGAAAGCGTCTTATAATACTCCGTGGTGTCGTAAAACAGTCTGTTGGATAACAATTACATTTGGATTTTAATTAAATTATATTTCAGGTAAGAATTAGTATTTTAATAGTTTTATTGTCCATTATGAAACTTGTATAAACTTCGTACATTTAGCTTCTCAGTTTTTTTTTTTTTTGTTTGTTTGTTTTGTTTTTCAGTATGATAAAAATAATAGTAATAAAACATTAGTGGAATTTTCTGAATCTAAATATTGCTCAAAAACCTGGGAAAATGATGATATAAACCTGGAAAATGCATTTTAAACATTCAATTTATATCACAAGTCACGTTACTATGTTGTCTTTTATGTTGCGAGCTATGTTTTGCTTTATACCGTGAGCTATCTTTTATGTCACAAACCAAATTTTGTGACTGGAATTTTCTAAAAATAGACCTGGAAAAGTCAGGGAATTTTTTTTTTGAAATTTAGTGGGAACCCTATACTAATTATTTTGCTTGTTTCAACTGCAAATTCAAATTTTTAACATTTTAAAAGTGTATAATGCGATTGATCTACAATCCATGTTTATTTCAACATTGCTGTCAACATTAATAAATAAGTACAAAAGTTATTTTCAGAAAAATCATACATATATTTGTATAGAAAATTGAGTTTAGTTTGCATTGAATTATATTGGAACGGTTTAATTGTTTAAAAAAAAAAAAAGAGGAAAGACAGAAAACAAATAAAAAAACAAATAACATCAATGTAGTTGAATATGAAGATTTATTTATACATATTCTTAAACAAACATATTGCGAAGATTTTTTTCAAAGATTGAAAATACTCATTTACTAAGGTCTGTTTTCATGTTGCATTTTTTTGTTTTTATTATTCAATTTTCGAAGTCTTTATTATTTTCATTTTTGCTTTATAAAAATTAATTTTGAGTTATTGTCCTTTTATGAATAATTTTAGCCTCATTTAGAGTACAAAATCTCTGTGAAAATAATTAATCTCTACCCTACTCCCGCACTCAAAAAAAAGTAAACAAGATAATTTTTCATGCACGGGGACGAGACACATTATATTATTTCTAAATTTTACTCTTTTATCAGTGCTAATTTATTCTCCTTGGAAAAGATGGTCCAAATAGCCTGTACACTAATCGCAACGACGGTCCGATTAGCCACTTCGTTAAAATATATCCCAGTGGCAGAAAGTTTTGAAGCTGTCTGCAACAGGCTTTTAAGATTTCATAATCTGTCTGCAAAATTTGCTTGTAATCAGGGGTGAAAATGGCTTACACTCAAAAAGCCTGAAAGCTGATGGGGACGGGGGGGGGGGGGGGGGGAGGAGGGGCTTAACATCAGTGCTGATCTTGTGCAACAATACACAAATACAATTTTACTACAAAACGATATAATATAAACAATTGTATTCATTCAATTTATCTCATTCAATTAAATATTTTATAGCAATGTTCCACACAACACAATATAAATAATTATAAATAATACAAGTATTAGTTTTAGTTTTGATACAGAAATTTTTATAAGTGAATAGTTATCCAAAAGTTACAGACAAATTTTTTTTCTCAGTGCAGACAAAAACTATCCGCAAGCCGTTTTTCTGTGTCCGCGACTATGTCGCCGTGTCGCAGTGTTTCTGCCTTTGGGAAATATATAAAGTATTTAGATGGATAATATTCCATTACATAATCTTACGGTATTTTTTCTTAAATCTCTTCCTATAAATTTTGAATTGGAAAGTCATTTTCTTAAAACTAAATTAAGAATTTTATTATAACTATGGTAACTAATTTTTGATTTATTCATTGATTTTACTGAGCAATGAGCATACTGAGTACATCAACACTTTTTAATAGTAACCTTTTTGTATCGGAACTTCGTTTAACTGTCTTGGAATTTTGTTTTTCTTCATGCGTCAGCCACTCATATGTTTATTGTTATGCAACCGAGGTGAATGATTTTTTTAAATGCATTTTTGAAATTTAAAAATTAATTTTTGAGTGTATTTTATTATTATTAAATTAATGGAATTATTTAGGGAAAAAAATTGTTCATGGTAGTGATGCAGTACAGATTTTCATGCATTTTCCGATCCTTGTCCGATCAATTTAAGGATATCCAGTGATGTTTTTTTGGTTTTAATACTGGGATACTAACCGCTACGGTACAGATTTTTATGCATTTTCTGATTTGTGTGCTATGAATTAGGGGTATCCAGTGATGTTATTTTTTAGTTTTTATATTAGAATACTGACCGCTGCAGCACAGATTTTCATCAGGACTTGAAATTAGTGGTAGTTAGTTGTATTTTGCAAATAAATATTTCATTTTGATGACCATAATTTTATGCTTAATCATCACTTTGACGCCTAACATTCTTTTTCCCCCTTCAGTGTGCAGTTATAATGTGTGATGAAAATAAAGGCACTAGCAACGAAGTAGTAGAATTAAATTCCTAGCTTTCTTGTAAAAATATTTGCTCTAACACATTTTTAAAATGGAAAAAACTAACTAGATAAGGTATCAGTATTTTGATTAATTTCTGTTTATGTATAATGTTTATGCACATGTTTCTATGTGTAAATGACAATTTCGAAATGGCACCTTAGTACAACATAATTGCAACTAAGAAAATAATATTAGTTGTCTTTTGGCTCCCAACTTACTGATTCTAATTTCGACCCATGATTTTCATGCATTTTCAGATTCATTTATTTCAGTGACTTTCAAAACAAACACGAGTGAAATAATTTATTTTCTTAAAATGTATTTTTGATGTTTTGTAATGATTCTGAGTATCAGTTCGCACTATCGACTCATCTGGTAAGCTGTACATTGGCAACAGTAATGGGTGGCTTATTTTATCGTATAGCTGTTCCTCATTCTGATTTTGAAAATATAAACATAACAAATTGCTTTATGCTAAAGCTGCATGTTTGTTTACATTTGCATTAGCAAATAAAGTACAGTGAATATTTTGATTTAGCAGTTAACGTTTTGGAGTTTAAAGAATGTAAACAACACCACATTTTTTTTATTTGGAGTTATTTTACTTTAAAAAGATGAGTAAAAATAACACTTGGATACGTTATATGCAAATTAAAGTTTCTAAATAAACATATAAGACTTCAGAATTTAAAAAAAGTATGTTTGCAACGCTCATGGGAATAACGAAAGAGTGGCGAACTTAGCTGCCAAAGTAAAGCTAGAAATTAGCGGTCGCCACTCGTCACATGGCGACTAGATTTTTAAAAGTGGCGACTAAAGAAATTGCCTTTGGTTGCCACTGCAGTGGCCACTTCTCTTCTACCCATTCTTTATAAAATATACCCCATTCCAAGGCAAACTTGGATCGCACGGCGGCTTTTTCGTGGTAAACGCGCCTCGCAAAGAATTCAGGCTGTTCTAAAATCTAACCTCGCCACTTGCAAACATATTTCGGAAGTCAATTTTAATAGTAAACACTTAAAATTCTTCTACCCATTCTTTACAGAATACCCCATTCCAATGCAAACTTGGATCGTGCGGCGGCGTTTTCACAGTAAACGCGCCGTGCGCCTCGAATTCAGGCTTTCTCAAATCTAACATCACCACTTACAGACATTTTCGGAAGTCAATTTTAACAGTAAACACTGGAAATTGGCAGGTAGTCTTATTCATATACTAAAAAAAGTATGGCTTTTTTCCATTTTTCTATAAAAGTATTAGATTTTAATTTAAAAAAAATGTCAAAATGAGAGTTTCAGCCAACTTTCGGGAGAAAGAGACGAAAAGGAAGCTCGTGAGATAATCAATCGGCTGAAACTCTGATTGTATTACGTTCGCAGAAAAATTAAAAACGTCATTTGACGCATTATATGTAATTTGTTATGCCTAATCTGAGTTACACTGATGTACTACATACTACAGACCATTAAATTACAAATTTGATAATATCTTAAAATTGATTTCTTTTTTTTTTTTCTATTGAATTATCATTTAATGATTGAGCTTAAGATCTTGTTTATCCTTAAGATGAATTAGTGCTACTAATTTTAAAATTTGTCAAAATCAACTTTTTAAAAAGTGACAGCTACAATTTCATTGTGAAATCTCGACTACAGCCACACTCTCTAAATTCAGTTAGAGAGGGGGATTATAATTGCAAATTATTAAAAATTCATTATTAATTAAAGAAAAATTAATTTATAATTCATTTGTAACAAGAAAAAAAAAAGGAAAAAGAAACTTTGCAAAATAAAAAAGTATTATTAAAAAAATATTTTTTTTTATTTACAAATACATATTTTCATGAATCAAAAATGTTTTTTTTTTTTTTTTTTTTTTTTTTTTTTTTTTTTTTTAAAGTAGAAAATCGACACCATTCAGGATAGTGAAGGGGCAATATAATCAGAATTTTTCTGTTATAAAATAATATAACCAAAAGAGCATTTTAAACATATGAATTTTGTAATGAATAGTATTTTCTTACATTCATAGTATAAATTATGTAAATCTATTTCTATTTCATTTATTAAAATTTATCAGAAATGTATTATTGTGGATGAGTTTCAAAAAGTTGACTACCTTAATTATTTTCTTAATGATTTGTCGAGACTGAACATTGAAAAAATTAAAGAAAAGAAAATTTTATTTTACTTTTACTTTTATCAGCGAGTGGCCAAGTAACTTTTTAAAAGTGGCCACTAAAAAAATGAAGGCTAGTGGCCAGTGGCCACCAACCAAATTTCTTAATTTCTACCTTTACGTCAAAGGTAAGGGAGGGGGGGTTATAATCGGGAGGGGGGTTACTATTGGAATTTTACGGTATATTAAAAGTGTGTCGTATATCATCATGTCTCATAATCATCTATAATTAAGAATCATTATAGTGTATTGTATTTGAGATTTGAAAAAGATGAAAATATCTAATAACATAAAATGCAAAGATTCATTAAAGAAAAAAAGAAGAAAAAAAACTCTGTCAAACAATATTCTGTGAAAATCCAGGGGTCGATCCAGGCAAAATTTGGGTCCCTTTTGCGGCCCCTTCACAAAATTCCACATAGTAAAAAGAGACCCTTCACAAAATTCAAATCCATGAAAAGGGACCCTTCACAAAATTCAAATTTATAAAATGAGTCCCTTCACAAGATTTTGTTTTATAAAAATGATCCTTTTATTAAATGTTTTCATATTTTCAGTATTATTTTTAATTAATGCCTTAATTTGTCTCAACGAAACTCTATTAAATTGATATTAAACATTACATAAAGTGATTGTAAAAACGGAAGATTTTACACAATATTTTACTTTTTAACAAAAATATTTTACATTTCACAAAAACAAATAAAAATTTCACAAAAATATTTTGTTTTTCACAAAAAAGGGACCCAAAAATTAAAACCTGGATCGACCCCCTGAAATCTTTTTATTTGAAATGTTAAGCTTCCTTATTTACCTATTTACCGTATATTTCCGAATATAAGCCAAGAGTATGTTTTTCCCTGCAGAAATTTGCCCAAAATTGCCAACCTGTGTACAAGCCGAATTGAAAAAATACTCTTTTAAAGTTCGAGTATATTGCCAATCTATACAACTTTCAGGATAATCTGTCCAATGAAATTGCACAAAATGCATGCTTATCCAATAGAATTCCTTACTTTGCTTAGCTATGACGTAAAATGATCGCAGTGTGTTCACCAATGACGATAATTTTAACTCTGGCAACCCTATCAGGAGGGAGGCTAGCACAGACGCACTCGCACACACAAGTCCCAGCAGCTGAAAACGATGGTTGCCTTGCCGTAATACCGGGAGGTCTAACCCTAACGTCGATGATGCAGCCGCTGGATGTTTACATAAATAAGCCGTTAAAAGACCGATTGCATCTTTTTTTTTTTTTTTTTATGACATATCTAAATTATTTTGTATATCTTCTACTTTTGAGTATTTTTATCAGTACCTCAAGGCAATCTTAAAAAAAAAAAAACTTCTATATGAAAAAAACAAAGATTTGCCACTTCTTTTGCTAGTGTAAGCCTTGAAACATTTTAAACAGATATGATTTAATTGTATAAATTAAAAATATGATCAGGAGTCCTGTTTTTTCAAGTTTTTCTTATACTATTTCTGAATCAGACAGAGTAGTTACTCCGTTCGTGCAATCTGCCAATGATGTCAGTTACCGGCAGGTCAAAAAAAAATAAATGTAACACACGTGACTACATTGAGCGTTTCTTGAAATAAATTTAAAATTGCTAATTTAAAAGTTTTATATGTGATAATTATTTAAAAATAAGGTTTAATATCACTATTTTACTTTATATTAGTTTTTAAGCTTAAAATCTATGTATTCAATCATTGTTTCTAATGTACGTTTTTTCCTAAAAATGTGTACTCTTATATATAAGCCGACCCCCGACTTCAGCTTCCGAAAAATTTCCAAAAATTCTCGGCTTATACACGGAAATATACGGTATTTATTTAACTTTTTTCATCAGAAATGTGTCCATTTTATTTTTGTAATCAGACGGAATGTCGGTGTGTATAGTTTGTTCATTATTGTCATTTGAAATAACCATTTCAGAATAACTTTTTTGATATAATCGTTGCTTACAAATCATTACAAGCGCAAATCCTTGACGTTTCAATGAAAAACTGGAGAATGTGAACTACTTTTTGGTAATTATTCAACAAAATAAAAATAAGCAGTATCTTTAAAAGGGCTCGAGCTCATTTTCATGCACCAATATCGCATAGGCAAACTTTCGTGTTTCTCTTCTCTCGGATAGAGGGCGACGACGGGCAAAGAGGCTCTCTTCTCTGCTCGTCTGTTCTCACTCAGCTTGGAGAAATCAAAGTGAGAGAAACGAAACTGATGAAGAGATTAAAACTTTTATGCATGTACTAAGCATTTTTCCTTTCCTAGGCTGGGGCGATCGTCAGACAGCGCACACACAGACTCAACACTCCGAGAAGAGAGAAAGGAGAGGTTATAAGATCACAAGATTTTGTCTTATTTAAATCTATAAAAAGAATGTTTTCTGTCACCGTATTGTGTAAGAATTCTATCTATAACTTGACCAAATTTTTACTCGCCACAGTAAAAATTCCACTCGAGTTGGTGAGCGGAAATTTCGCACCCTGCTCTAGATTACTATATTCTATAGTCTTAATTTATGTAAAATTTGCATCTACAAATTAATTTTAGGAATTGCAATTATTCCTAGTGATACCAGACTTGGTTCGGCTGTCATGGTTTGAGTGTGTTTGTGTTTGGGATTAAGGCTGACTGACTACACGGTGCTAGGCCTGAGAGGGAGTGCCTTCCTTCTTCACTATTTGAAGATAAATTTTATTTTTTTGCAGATAGATAGTCAGAAAATTCTGCTAATGTTTTTATTATTATTATTATTATTATTATTATTATTTTTTTTGTCATGAATTATTTTATGATTCATGGTATACATATTTTAATAAAAGTAATAAATATTTATTTTAATCTTCAGTGTATAAAAAAAGAACAAATATGCATCAGAAACATAAAAAAGCTGAAAAAAACTGAGAAGCTAAATGTACAAAGTTTACACGTGCTTCACAATGGACAATGTGTATAAAAAGTAAAATAAAACTATTAAAATACTAATTCCTACCTGAAATATAATGTATGTAAATGTAGATTAATCCAAGATTTTACCAGACAAAAAAAAAAAGAGAGAAAAAAAAAAAAAAACATTTTTAAATAATGCAATATAATTTTGTAAGCAAAGTAAGCAATGGTAACAAAACAAACTGTTGTTGTTTGCAGTGTTGCCAATCAGAAATTTGCTTTTTACATTTTACTGTTTGTGGTCCAGTGGATGAATACATTGAAATATTTTCTCCTTATAAAATTGTAACTTTATTATCAACAATTATGAAATAGAATCACCATAATTATAAAACAGTTCCCTATTTAAAATAGTATCGAAATAGTTTTTTGACGAAATGCAAAGTTTTAAAATCTAAATTATTTTCTTCATCTATATATGTATTTTTGTCTAAAGTGACGATAAAAATTGAAAAGTCACCAAGGGGAGTTACATTAAGGCTGCCTGTACCTTGATCAGGTTTACATATTTCATTATGTGTGAAATTGTTGTCATTTTATGGTTGATCGATTAAATAAAATAAATATAGAAAATAACGTGAAAGAAAATATTATATGCACCACATATAGTGTTGTTCATATGTAATTGGGATTCAAATATAAAATGACTACTTCAATCTTTTTGAAACTGTCATCTGATAAGCACTCAAATGGAAGCCCACTGGTAAGCGGTCGTCACAGGCAATAGGGACAGTCACCTGAGAGTCAGCGAATGAGTGGGTCACTGCCGAAGGCAGCGGGGAACCAAAGCGGGCTTTAAAGTGCTTCATGATATCTTTAAATTTTATTTTTTTTTTTGTAAAGTTACATAGAAAAGAGTTTCCTTTAAATATAGTGACCAGCGAAGCGAGAAAAGCCTTCGTTGATTCACTACCTTCATTGATTTCATGAATTAAAAAATGGTCGTATAAATGTAAAAAATGTTGAGTTTTTCTGTATATATAATGGAAATTTTGTGATTACGATAATTTTTGACATAATACTCAAAGTTGAACCAAAGTTATACAGCAAATTTATCTTACAAATATCTTAGATGAGTTTGTTAACGACGTTGCTTTGCAGTTTGTTTTCAAGTGGTGGCTACACGAAAATTTCAAATCCACATTGAAAAAAGGTTAGTTAAGACTGTATTTGCTTGAATTTTGATGCTTACATTGACCACACAAGGGTCTCAACCAAGTATTTATTAATAAATTTTATCTGCCATTTTTAACAAAATGACCGATATCTTAAGTACGGCCATTTCAAATCAGGCTACCACTTTTAAACTTATCATCAGAATAACTTTTTAAATACTGAATCAGTTGAAGTTGGACATTGAACTTATCACACAAATATCTTGGATGAATTTTGTTCTAGCATTTAGTTTCCAAGTTGCTGCCACTTGAAAATGTGCCACCACGATAACTTTTAGAATACTAAACTGGTTCAAATCAGATTTGGGGAGGGAACTTACAATTCAAATATCATGGATAAGTTTGCTAGGCAACTTGCTCCACCATTTTGTTTCCAAGTGGCAGCCACTTAAATTTTTTTCATTACAATAACTTTTGTAATATTGAATCAGTTCAAATCAAATTTGCGCAGTTGATATATCATTCAAATGTCTTTGATAAGTTCACTGGGCAACTCAGTCACTCTGTCCTTTTGTTTCTAAATGGTGGCCACTTGAAAATTATCACAATAACTTTTGAAATGATTTGCTTAAAGCTGCATATATACATAGCCCTCATTAATAAATCTACCAAGTCCATTAATAAATTGTAGCTGCCATTTTGAAAACAATGGTGGCAACTTCATAAGAAAAGATAAATCAACCTAAACTTCTTATGAGTCGGAAGGACTTAATTTAATCTTTTGATTAATAACCTATAAAAAGTAATGATATCAGTACAAAAACCCTTGACGGGTTAAAAGTTTGTGACGCAGCTACTTTATCGCTATAAGAATTTGAAATATGGGTCTTAAAAATAATGATATCAAATTTTAAGTGACGCTTTGCTAGTAGTTAAAATATACATAGATTTTCTTATTTGATCATTTGCTTTTTTCTTTTATTTATATTTACAATGCAAACATATTTTTAACTTCAAGATAAGACAAATATATAAAATATACTCTGATGCTTTTTCATTTGCATTTCAATTTCAAAATAACAGTTTTAAAAGGAATGATATCAAAATTCCAGTGACACCTCAATGTCACTTTAAAAGATCTGTTTTTAGATTCCACTAAAATTACCTTTGTTTTGTCTAATAAAGTATATTTACACATTGAAACAGTGCTTTTAATTTTCAAATATATACTGTCAAAAAATCACACTTTCACTGAGTTTGCATTATAAATTGAAATTATTTATTTCAATAAATCAATTTGTCTTTTGCGTCACGCTATCCAAAACTGTGAGTAAAATTTATGTTAATGTTACTTTGTATCGTAGTACCCAACTAAGTCAAAATGTGTACAAAGAAAACATTTGCACAAATTTTACTTAACGTTTTGGATAGCGTGACGCAAAAGACAAATCGATTTATTGAAATAAATAATTTCAATTTATAATGCAAACTCAGTGAAAGTGTGATTTTTTGACAGTATATATTTGAAAATTAAAAGCACTGTTTCAATGTGTAAATATACTTTATTAGACAAAACAAAGGTAATTTTAGTGGAATCTAAAAACAGATCTTTTAAAGTGACATTGAGGTGTCACTGGAATTTTGATATCATTCCTTTTAAAACTGTTATTTTGAAATTGAAATGCAAATGAAAAAGCATCAGAGTATATTTTATATATTTGTCTTATCTTGAAGTTAAAAATATGTTTGCATTGTAAATATAAATAAAAGAAAAAAGCAAATGATCAAATAAGAAAATCTATGTATATTTTAACTACTAGCAAAGCGTCACTTAAAATTTGATATCATTATTTTTAAGACCCATATTTCAAATTCTTATAGCGATAAAGTAGCTGCGTCACAAACTTTTAACCCGTCAAGGGTTTTTGTACTGATATAACTACACCATTAAAAACTAATCGTTATTACAGATCGATTGGTACCAGCCACATGTTTCTACGATAACTTACGGCGAAATTAGGTGTGTGTGTGTGGGGGGGGGGGGGGGGTTGCTGACTGTACCTATTTATCAGTGTCAATACTGCAGTTGAAATTTTATCTATGAAACAGAATTGGCACTTAGCGGATGCAGTGCCATAACAAACAAGAATCTATTATATTAAAACACAAAGCCTTTTTTGTAAGACCAAAATCGTACGATATGAGCATGCGCGAGAAAATTTTGAACCAATTCGGAAGGGAATATTCCTTTCTCTTTACGCAGTGCATTACGAATACCGATGATAAAGATTGAGCAGACAACATTAATACGTATTTCATTTGTCTGTGGCAGACGTTAATTCAAACTCAATCATAAAAATAATTCACATGATTAATTCATTGATTCATACTTCCCAAGGAAGTATATTAAAAACAAAGCAATTTGCGAATAGTTATGGGTTACATTTATTTATTTATGATCGGTTATCATCGTATGCTTTGCAGAGTGAGAAATAGTTCTTACGACGAAAATTCATTTACGCAGGATGTGGCGCCATCTGTATTTTTTTCCATTTGTTAAAAGAAAAAAAAGAAAAAATCTTTTAAAATTAACAGAGTTTATTGTTCTTTAAAAGTAAAATTTTATCAGTTGAAAACTTTGTTTAGAAAAGATGGAGATAGATATTTAAAATCAAAGGAGGTTTTTTATTTTATTTTATTTATTTATTTTTACTCTAATTATTATAATCTCTGATAGTATTTCATTTTGATACCATATTAGAGTAAAAATAATTTCAAAAGAATAACGTTGAAATATTGATACATTAAAAATTTATATAGTTTATTATTAAAAATTTAATGAGCAAATTAATTTTCTAAAGTATTAAATTCATTCTTATTTATCTATTTATTTTTAACAGTATACTTTTGTTGAAATATACTATTTTGATAGAATAAAGTATTATAATACTATTCCAGTAAAAACAAATTTTAACTGTATTCCGATTTCCAGTTTGTTTTTAGAATACAATGAATTAATATTTTGGATTATATCCAAGTGGTTTTACAAATATGAGAAGGAAAAATCAGAATCAAAACTAATATTTTACACTTAAAATGCACTTATTGTCGTGGCAAACCTTGGGATTTTATTTTTAATATATGAAGTATACTTAAATTTTGTATATTGAAATTTTATGAAATTTATCCCTCCTCCCTCCAACGAAAAGATAATTGGTTAAAGCAAGGGGTTTTAAATCGGTTAAGAAGAGCAATGCGAAATATTCAAACAAGGGTGTTAACTTTATGCCGTGAAAAGATTTTAGTTGCACATCATTCGTCAAATTTTGACGGGTATTAACTAGTAAAGAAATAAAATCATGGCACTGACCGATGGTTATGGCCCTTTTTTCAATTTATCTCAAATTAGAGAAAAAGCTCTTTAGATGGATTCATAAATCAAAGAAAAAAGTAATATTTTTTCTATGAATCCATTATATTAACCATACAGATATTTCATATTTTATATGATTTAATTTATTTCAAATAAGTTTTTTTTTTTTTTGTGCATACTTTTTTTGCATATTTTTTTTCTATCTTACCCTTTTAAATTATTTATTTATTACATATGTTTTATTGTATAATGTGCATGATTATTACAGTTTAATTTGTCACATTTAAAAATATTTTGCATAATTTTTTTCCCACCCACATTATTTTTCATTTGAAATAAATTTTACGAACGTATTTGTATAGTTTTTGCTGTGTGCATTATTTTTCATTTGAAATTAATTTTATGAACATTTTGAAATTAATTTTATGAACATGCGTGTATCCTCTTTTTTTTTTTTTTTTTTTTTTTTTTTTTGCGCTCTCATGCCTGTATAAGTGATGTACAAACGAGAGACATATAAATGGTGTTTTACTGTATTTGGACTTGATAGTTTGCTTTATTAATGACTACAAAATGCTGAATAAATGATTAAGAAAATAAACTTTATTTTAAGACCAAAAAAAAAAAAAAAATTAAATTAAAATATATCATTACACTTTATAGAACATTAATTTTTTTTTTTTTTTAGTGCTAGAGGCCTATTTCAGTCAGTTTATTGAATGGGGATTTATTGAATGAAGTCCCCCCAAGGCCCAACTTTGACATGAGTCCCCCCCAAGGTACCCCTATTTAAGTCGGTACAGCGTTGTCGAATTTTTATACGTCACTCTTAATTAGTGCTAGAGGCCTATTTCAGTCAGTTTACTGAATGGGGATTTATTGAATGAAGTCCCCCCAAGGCCCATCTTTGACATGAGTCCCCCCCCCCAGGCCCAACTTTGACATGAGTCCCCCCCAAGGTACCCCTATTTCAGTCGGTACAGCGTTGTCGAATTTTTATACGTCACTCTTAATTAGTGCTAGAGGCCTATTTCAGTCGGTTTATTGAATGGGGATTTATTGAATGAAGTCCCCCCAAGGCCCAACTTTGACATGAGTCCCCCCCCCCCCAAGGTACCCCTATTTCAGTCAGTACAGCGTTGTCGAATTTTTATACATCACTCTTAATTAGTGCTAGTGGGCCTCTGGCACTAAATTAAAATCTGTCGATGTCAGATTTTCATGGTTTAAATAATGAAATAATGTCGTATCTGTATTTTTTTTTTTTTTTTTTTTTTTTTTAAATAAAAATAAGCACATCTAAAAAAAAAAAAAAAAAAAAAAAACTAATCTGAAATATCTTCAAATCTTACTACAAATGTGTAAAATACTAAACTATACAAAAAGTTATTATTTAGACCATTTTCATAATTCGACTTCCAAGTTAAAATAATAAAAGGATATTTGCATGTAAAATAAATACTTTGTAAGTAACATGTCAATATCACTCTATTAATTTAAAGTTTTTTTTTTTTTTTTTTTTTTTTTTTTTTTTTTTTTGGTGGGGGGGGGGGGGGGGATAGAGAAATTGTTTGTTTTTTATGTTTTACAATGTCTAATATTATGTGGTAGTTTTTAAATCCTAAAATAAAATTTCCTTTCTTACTAAATATTACTCACTATTTTGTAGGGTTTAATGGACTAAACTAATTAGTCCAAGTAAAATAGGTTTACATCCAAGAACCCAACTGAAGATTTCACAGTGCTAAATATGTGTAACATGTTTCCACTTTTGGGGGGGGGGGGGGCACACAGTCTAAAAATGAAACATCTAGAGTGACACTGGGCAGTCACTCTGCGTGTAACTATGTAGACACATCTACAGGGGACAAAGTGTTAAACAAGCTTCTTTTCATTTCATAAACAGAATGCCCACTGGTCAGGAAATTTTAACAAATTTTGTGGAAATAGGCCATATTTGAAATCTTGTTATTGTAAATTGCTAAATTGTTACTAATGTTGTGAAATTTTTATGGAAAATTAACAGCATAAGTCAGGGAATATGGAAAAGTTCTAATTTTAGCCACCCTGGTAAATAAATTTGCTTGTAAATGCAAAGGCATATTTCTAAAAAGCATTTAGCTAGCTTTGTAATTCATTGAAAAGTGGAATAAGTTTAAAGTATACTTTGTAATTTAATGTCTCTTAAAATAACAGTTTGATTTGAACGGTATTCTCACAAAAAAATGTTTAGTTTTAAATGCTATTTCTAATGATATAATATTCAGTTATAAAAATATTTTCAACCTTTTATTTATTCAAAATTGTGTGCAAAAGTGTTTTGTTTTGAAATGAACCACTCAGATTTTTTCTAATAGCCCCTTTTCTTAATATTACTTAGGATTTTGTCTTTTTTTTTTTTTTTAGCACTAGAATAGAAATAAGCAGTATTTTCTACTTGCCAACTCTCCCTTATTTCAACGGAGACTCCCTTATTTTGGGACTGTCTTCCACAAGTTATACCCATAATTTATTCAAAATTTAAATTTCTTGGTTTTTGCTGGGGAAAAAAAAGAAAAAAAAATTATTAAATAAAAATAGTGCTATTTATTGAAATGCATGGGGAAAAAAAAAAAAAACATATGTTTTGCACATATAAATTTTTGATAATTTCAGCCATGGATTAAAATATTAAATATTGTCTGTCATATGTGAAAAAATCATCAATGTTGTTTAAGCTTGAAAATGTCACTTATAAAATCTCCATTATTTTGATCCTTCAACGTTGGCAGGTATGCTATTTGTAAATACTGAGAAATTTATTATTTAAATTTAAAGAAGTATGGTGATGCAAATATTTCAACTTGCACAATCTTAATAACTATAGCTAAGCTTTTTTTAATAAAAAATTATTCTAAAAATAATTAAAACTATTTTTGGTTAGTTTCAGATCCAGTTTTGAATTCCAAAGTACCTTCTGTTGTTAGTGGAACGAAGAATTCTTCTGTTACTACTGTCCCTAGTACACAAGCAGCTCCATTGCCTCCACCTACCAGAACAACAGCTCCTCTTACTGTTCCTGGAAGTACAAATACAACTACAACATTATCAGCCTCACCAGCTACATCTCCTCCTAATCTTAGGCATTCCAGTTATTCTTCATCTAACGATGCTCATCATCATTCTTCTCATACCAGATCAGCTACAGAAAACCTAAAAACTGCAAATCGGACTCCAGATCCAGTTATTTCGTCTCACACATCAAAAGTATTTATTTTGTGCTTATTTATTTGTAGTTATGTTGTTTGATATTTTTAAACTGACAATAAAATACATTATTTTTATTTATTTATTTATTTTGAGAGAATATTACATTTAATGGTCAGCTTAAAAATATATTTAATACAACCATTAAAATGCACATAATATATATGTGTGTCTGTATCCAAAATTTTGTGGATGCCATATCTCACAAACCGATGGGCAGAATTCAAAGCTTGTAATTGGTTATGCCTTAACTTAAAATAAAATGCAACAACATAAGTGCATAATAATAATTAAGGTTCAAAGGAAATACCAGATATTAACAGTGATATCATAGTAAATATTGTAATAATTGGGCACTTTTATAGAAAAAAAAAAAAAAAAAGTAAAAGTAATATTTAAATTATTAATTATATATATATGTAACATCAGGGTGTTCGAGATATTACGCCTCCCGGCGTTCGTTGTTCGGAAAGCTATCACTCCTTTGTAATTTCGGAGGACTGCAGCGTGAAAGTGTTTAACAAGTTATAATTGTGGCAAGAAGTGTCCGTTTGTTTAATGTTTGGGATTTTTATACCTAATTTTCTGAGCTGCTGATTGGTTCTTTAGATCGTCTGGGCTCTTAAAAGGAATTTCTGGGATTAATTAATATGCAGCTTGATGCAGACAAGATTGCAAATTGCGTTAACGTCAGTGAATTTCGACTTATAATTTCATTCTTTTTCTGATTTCTGAGTTATAAAGTCTTCTGTCGGAAAACAAACTTTAAAGGGGCAATTACGAATTATTCGCGATTATAATTTCGATTAGCGATTTTTACACTTTTAATTTTAGGTTTTTAATAATTAAATTTATTTATTTTTATCCCTTTCATATATGTATATGGGAAAATAATTTTCATACACATACTTAAAACTTCCTATTTTTATAGTCTCAGTCATGATTTATAAAGCTTTCGAGATAATTCTATGCTAAAAACTAATGGATCATTCTGAAAAATTTCAGAATTTGTCACCTAAGCATTTTTCCACAAAATTTAGTTACCAAATTTGTCTTTAAATTTGTGATCAAGATTGACCTTTATGAAAGTGTAAAAACTGCCCATAGTGTTTCCATAACTGTAAATCTACCTTTTCCATTATAACAACTTTGATACAGGAAAAAAGTTTTAATTATTTGTAACAACATTGCTACTAGGATTAAAAATTCTTTTCTTTATTAGAACTGAAGGAGTTATTGAAGTTAAAATACATGTAAAGGGATGAGAATCGTTATAGCATTTTGCTAGCTTTATTAGAGGTCACCTTGGTGATGAACTTGGTAACTTGGCAATATTGGTCATCAAATTTAGCACAAAAAAAGAAAGAAAGAAAAGAAAAATGATTTAGGACTGGCAGAAAGTAAAAGCTCTTTCTCGATTTGAAGTTAATCAGCTTTTAGCATTTAATGTATTGTTTGTAACCACTAATTTTTGCAATAGATTATAAAAGAAGGCTATTTTCATTTGGGTGAATTTCATTGAATTCTGAGATGTGCTTATATTTGATTATACTATGCAATACTTTTGTAGTGTGAATAATAGTTTTATTAGTTTGTTTAAGGAATACTTGTCAAATAAAATGCATTTATCAGTTATTAGTTAGACTTGTATATTTCAGTACAAATCACTAACCACACAGAAAAATGTTGGCTGTATAAAGATGTTATGTTGTGTCCGCATCAGATTTTTATTATTATCTATATATTAATTTGAAACGTGTTTTGTCTGTCTCTACTAAATTGAGAAAACGGCTAGGTGTAAAAATTTGGTTGAGGTGTCTAAAAAAAGGTCTTTGTCTGTAGATGTGTCATTAAAAGAGAAAAATAAAAAAAAGTCAAACATCCCCTCCCACCTTTGTATTTCCTGACCATTGGTGATGTTCGTACAGAACACACTGCACCCTGGTGGTGGAAAGTGCAACTAAAGGATTTTGCAGTTGACACCACCATGTGACACCTTATTTGAAAGGTCTTGGAAATTCAAGATGATTGGTGATAAAGGTATTAAAATTTCATGTTGATTGGGGGTGTTTGTATACAAAATAGTTCGTCCCCTGGTGGTGAAAAATGTAGCTAGGTGATTTTGCAGTAGACCCTATCATGTTACACCTTATTTTTAAAGGTCTTGGCATTTCCTGACCGTTGGTGATGTTTGTGTGCCCCTAGAGGTGGAAAGTACAACTAAAGGATTTTGCAGTTGATACCACCGTGTGACACCTTATTTGAGAGGTCTTGGAAATTCAAGGCGATAGGTGATGTTCGTATACAACATACTGCGCTCCCTTTTGGAGGAAAGTTGATTTTGCAGTGTGTGCTGCCTGCTATACGTTGCCGCAGCCCCAGGCAGTGGAAACATGAGTCAGAGATTCGTTCTGTTCAAGGTTAATTTTTGAGAATTTTTTCATGTTATTAGTGGCCCATTTGTACGCTGCCGCAGGCACCAGGGTCACGAGCCCGAGTTCCGTTCTGTTTGAGGTAATTTTTACTTCCGTTGCCCTACTACCATAGGTAATGGAAGTATTGTATTCGGTCTGAAAATTCAATATCGGGTTTTCACCTGATTGACACGTTTTAAGGTCCCCTGAATCCAAAAAAGTGGTTTTTGGCAATTGGTCAGTGTGTGTGTGTGTGTGTGTGTGTGTGTGTGTGTGTGTGTGGAGAATCTTCTGGCTATTATAGCTCAGAAAGATAGAGCTACGAAACTTTAGAATTGAAATACGTCTGGTGTACAGATGAAATTTCCAAATTTTGGTGAAAATTGAAAAATCGGAAGTGGGACATCGGAAACCGGAAGTGGGACCGTAAGTCCGTATCTCATAAATGGCTCTAATGATTTTCTTCAAACTTGCTATATAAACACTCTATTAGATGTCCTTTCGAATGATATAGTTGGTTAGTTCAGGAAAATTGATAGGCGTCCTGTATAAATAGCTCAATTTCAGGCCTCGCAAAGGCGTTCCTTTAAAAACGGTTGTACGGATTTGTTTCAAGCTCGCCATATTAACCAGCTTTTAGATATACTTTTGTATGTAATTATTGTTTTCCGGTCAATAATTGAGTTTTTTGGTAAAAGTTGGTATCTCAAAAACGGCTCTAACGGTTTTCTTGAAAATTGTTATATAAATCTTTTTAGATATCCTTTCTCATGTAATACGTGGTTATTACAGGAACATTAATGGTCATCGTGATTAGGTAGTTCAGTTTTGGATCTGGGAAATTTGTCTCTAAAAAACTACGTTGAAGTGCTCTACGTTTGTCTCTACGTTGAAGTGCTTTCATAGATAAAAAATAAAATTCAAAAAATAATGTTTTATGCGGCAACTGTTGGAAATGTAAAATTAAAAGTTGATAAGGATTGGATCGCGATTTCTGCCTAGATGTGGTGGGCAAGGAAAAAAAAAAAAAGAAAAAAAAGAAAGAAAGAAAAAAATTTTTTTTTTTTTTTAGTGTCTGCCACTATTCAGTTTTATGTATTTAAAAAATATATATATAGATAGGTGGTCAAGACTGAATATGCGGAGCATAAACATTACTTCGCAGAATTGCGGAGTTTTTGAATTTTTTCGGAGAAACTCCGCAGAAATCGGAGCAGTTGGCATCCCTGATTTAAGGTATCGTGGGCCCGAGCAACACCGGGCGGATTTGTTCGGTTCCAGGTTATTTTTTTGGGGTGGGAATTTTTTCATGTTATTAGCAGCTTGTGTATGCGCTGCCACAGGCACAAGGCAGAGTTTTGTTTGGTTCGAGGTAATTTTTTGTTACAGCTGATTATTTTTTCGTGATGCTTTTATTTAAAAATAGAAATTCAAACAAAATCGAGTTAAAGATATAAAATCATACAAATTTAAGGTATTACCATGGGCCCAGGCAATGCCGGGCAGGTCAGCTAACATGTGGTCTTAGTATTAAACAAAATAGAAAATAAAAGATAGCGATTCTTTATTTGGAGTCAGTTTGACGTCACATTGACAGTACTTTTCAGAAAGTGATGTCATATATAGTATTTCTATTTATAAGCATTTTTCCAACTTTCCATTTTTTAAGAGAAATATCGTAAATTATATTAGATGTTTTAATTTGAAATATGTTTAAATAATGATGCGACGATTTTTGAAACATTACGGTCAATAAAGTGATCGTTGAATTCGACGGTTTCCAGCTAATTATTATTTTTTTGATAACTTACTTATGGAAAGATTTTTCAAATTATGTTTTTTTTTTAAATAATATATTTATTTTTAGGCCAAAAAAGGTGTGAAACGAAAAGCAGAAGTAATATCTCCTGTACATTCTCCAGTTGAAGTTGTTACACCAGCAGTAGTACCACCTGACAAAACTCCAAAAATTTCTACTCGGCGAGAAAGTGGACGTCCTATTAAAAAACCTTCAAAAGACTTACCAGAAACCCCTGTTATGCAGGAAACAAATAATACTAAATTAAAAAAGAATAAAATGTCTGAACAAATGAAATACTGTCAAACTGTTTTAAAAGAACTATTTGCAAAAAAACATGGTGGATATGCCTGGCCTTTTTATAAACCTGTAGATGTAAAATTATTAAATCTTCATGATTATTATGACATTATTAAACAGCCCATGGACTTAGGGACAGTAAAAGTAAGTATATATATTTATAAAATAAAAGAACATTTCAAACTTGAATGACTTTTATTTTTTCTCTTTTATTCAATTTTCCTTCTTTAATTTTGTCCCACCCCCTCCTTTTTTTCTTCAGTGTTATCTTATTTTTATTTATCAGTGTTTACTAATCAACAAAGCTTGTAAAGTCCCTTAAAAGTACGTAAATTGGAAAATAGGTCCCCAAAATCCCCAAAAAGTAACTAAATCAAAGTAAGGATCCCCCAAGAATTAAAATCTGCGCATTAAGCATACAAAATTGTTTTTCTTTAGAAATTTTTGTTATTAAGCACAGTTTGCAAAATTTCTAAAAATTTGTGTGATTATAATCAGATTTCATGGGTCACTTAACAGTTTTTTTACATCTCCTCTGGATATTTTATCGGCTATAGGTGATCCACAGAATCACTGATCAGAAACTTTTTAGGAAGTCTAAAAATCACCAAAATGACTATCAAATACTCAGTAGACACCCTGTTTATGTATTTATTATATTTGTAGTAATTTCATCTAAAAGTAGTTGGCCCTGGAATTGTCAGAGAAATGCTAAGGAATTTGATTAAAATGTGTAAAAATCGGGAAATTTTGATTTTTTTTTTTTTTTTTTTTTTTTTTTTTTTTTTTTTGGGGGGGGGGGGGGGGGGATTGAAATTTTCTGAAAACAGTGAAGTACATCAAATTCCAAATTTGGAGGGGTTATAATCGGGTGAGTGGTTGCTATCAGAATTTTACAGTAAATAATTTCCATCTAGTACAAAAACAAAATGATGTACAATGTATAAATAATAATTAATGTATATATATATGACCGGATAAGTATAATTTATAAAAAGATGATACCAATAAACTTAAATAAGATAGAAATACATTAATATTTACCAGAGCATCATGCGTGTAAACTAATAACATTTTTACTTATCCAGACGGAGTACATGATCCATTGTGTTCGTACATGTCTTATGTTTACTGCACAATTTGCTTCTTGTTTTTCATGCAAAATGAAGTAATACGAAGATTTACCACCAGGTTATAATTATATTAACATAACAATGATAACAGATTGCATTTTTCAAGTAAAAGAACACGAAAGACAAAGATTTCACCCAATTACAAAATATATCATTCTTTGTAATGCATCAGGACAATTTTACTTTAGAAATAAGTACATTTTAAGTGTAAAATGATATTTTATTTACTTTAATGATAGTGTTTGAACTTGTATCCCAATTGTTTTTATTCCCATATTTCTTATATAGTTTACACATAATCCAAAACTTTAATACATTATATTTTTAGGTGGAAGGGAGTGAGCAAATTAGAGTAAATTTAAAAGCTTTTGTTGTTATTATTTTACTGAAATTGCAAATACAGGGTTCCCAGCGATGACTAAAAAGCAGCTATTTCCTACTAAAATCACTCCCAGGCTACAATGGCAACTATTTTTGTGTAAAAATGGCTTAAAAGCTACTATTTTCAAGTTAGTTAGCACTATTTTCAGGAAAATGGAGACTATTTGGAACAAAAAATTGTTTCCCGTTACTTTTTCTGCACCTTTATTGCATTTTTTACTTTCATTACCCAACTACCGTAAATAATGGGAGTATTTATTGTATTCGGTAAAAAAAAATTCAAGTTTTAATCTCATTTACATTTTTCAGTCTCCTGTGCCCCAAAAAGTGTTTTTTGGTAATTGGCGTGTGTGTGTATGGGGGGGGGGGGGAACCTTCTGACTACTACTATATATCCAAAACTAATAAATATAGAATAATGAAACTTCAGAATTAAGGCAGGTCTGGTGCGCAGATGATTTTTTCAACTTTTGTTGAAAATTGAAAAACCGGAAGTGTGACATTGTAAACCGAAAGTGGGACCATACGACTGTATATAAAACACCCTCTTAGGTGTCCTTCATATGTATTAGCTGGTTAGTTCAGAAAAACTGACAGGCTTTCTGTATAAGTATATCTATTTGAGGCTGTTGCAAAACGACTGTACGAATATTTTACAAACTCGCCATATTAACTCCCTTTTAGATAATCTTTTGTATGTAATTGTTGTTTTCTGGCCAACAACTGAATTTGCCACGTTTTGGTGAAAGTATCTTAAAAATGGCTCTAATGATTTTCTTGAAACTTGCTCTATAAATCCCTTTTTAGATATCTTTTTGCATCAAATTATTCTTAATTTTCTATGTTATTATAGGAAAATTAACAATCACCCTGATTAAGTAGGTCAGTTTTAGATCTCGGAAATTTGTGTCTCAAAAAATAAAAAAGCCTCTACTGTTTTTGTTTTTTTTTAAATCTTGCTATGAAACTCTGTTTTATATGCGTTTACACATGTATCAGTTTTTTTTTTTACAAGAAAGGTATCTAATTTCATAGGTCAATTTTGTACCTTCTGACCACATTATCACCAAAAACTGCTTAAATATTATATATATCTTTTTTTTTTTTAAATTAAAGACTACTACTACTACTATTTGAGACTCAGTGGCTACTATTTTGGCCTCTATTTCATACATTAAAAGCAACTATTATTAAGTGCCTTTCATGCTGGGAACCCTGCAAATAAATAAAATATTGACGCTAATTTTTAATTTAACTTTTTTTTTTTTTGTGAAGTCATTTTTTGAAAATAATAAATAATAGTAATAATAATAACAATAAATTTGAATGCTTATGTTTAATGAATTAAGAATATTATCATAAATCAAAAATATTTACAGAATTAGAATAATTAACGCTTCTTTCCCCATGAAATTATCATGTATCATTAAATTTTGGAAATAAATGCCAAATACTTTAAAAGTGAAAAAAGAAGCTTCATGGATGTATTTCAGATTTCTTGATTTCCCTTACCTATTCAAGATTTATAAAAATTCTCTGACTTTTTCAGATTTCACTCAAATTCTTTGACATTTCCCTGGTTTACAGCTTAATAACCACCATGAATGATCATTAAAAGAATTTAGAAGAAACCTCCTCCCTTTTTAAACCTGAGTTTCTATCTGATGTCTATTGAGTTGCATTTTAATACTTAATACCAAGAGAGTAAGCAGCATCATTGTATAATTTCTTTGGAAATTGAAAGTATGAATATGAATCCTGTGACTTAATTCATTGAATCATATTGCTCAATCATCTTTAATGCCCTCTGAAATAATCATTTATGTTTAATTTAAGGACTTCTGCATACTCAAATGCTCCCCATTTTGGTCTTAACCAAGCATTGTGTTTCAATATGTAGGATATATTTTATTTTTGTATTGTCTGTTTTATATTACAAAAATCTGGAAAAATCATATGTTTAAAATGTGTATGTGTTTTAACAAAATGTAATGTTGCAAAATTTACTGTCAGAAATAAATTTCTTTATTCAGATGCTTTTCATGTTTCTGAATGAGATGGATTCTGAAATTAAATTTATCAGAACTAACTTGTCTAGTTGTTGAAGTTTTGTAAGTTACTTTTGTAGAATTGTCTAATACAGTTTTTTTCCTTAATTGAAGAGCTTGTTTCCAAAAGGCGTTAAGTCAAAAAATTTCAAAAATTGACTTTTCGATGCAAAAAGTCGCATCACACGTCTAACAATATATTTTCAATAAGTAGAAGTTCCAAACGAAGTTTTCTCATAATGAAAACAGAAAGTGAAATCCGTGTTTTTTTTCCAAAAAGAATTAAGTCACAAGTAAGTTTTGTGCCAAAAAGGATTAAGTCAAGTTTAACCAATTGTAACGTGTCTTGAGATCACATGGTTTGTCTGGCCTTGTGTGAAAAGTTAAAAGTAAGGGAAAAAAATGTTGTAGATTGTCACATTGAGACAGTTTATTTTTTATTTTTTATTTATTATTTTTTTTTTCCCATAGAAAAATATAAAGATGAATGTATTTATAACCTTTATTATAGTGTGTTTGTAAATATTTTAATCTTGTTTTTGGAACCCCGAAAAAAGACATTTGTTCCTTCTGTATTAAGGAAAAAAAATACAAATGAATTCAGAAAAATGTACAGAAAAAAAGAAAAGACCGAACTTTTGATTCATAAACATTGGAGAAAAAAAAATTAGTCACTTTTAGGGGAAAAGCTTATAGGAGAAGATGAAATTAAAATATGTTTTGACCTGATGCAAAATCAAGAATTACCACACAAATAAAAATTATACCATGTTAGGAATGTTTTCAGCAGTGGCTGCTCAAAAGGACTTCACCTTCACGTACTATTTACCAGTGCGTGGTCACTCCTACTTACCAGCAAATAGAAGATTCGGACGAGTGGAGGCTAGTTTAAAGAAAGTGAATACATTTTTTTTTTCTAATGAATATTTTGAACATTTCTCTAAGGTTGGAAATTTTTTCGAGTATAAGAAGCAGTGGAATATTTTAGATTGGAAAAATTTTACTCATAGTCGTCTGAAAAGTAAACAGGGTTTCTTGATTTCAGAGGCAAAATTACTGGAAATTACGAAGCGAGATGTGGGAATCAAGACAACGTACTGTGGTTCGTTTTGCCGCCAAAACATCCTGAAATGAGGGACAAAAATTCTTCCGTGCGCCCCTTCTGAAATAAAAACAAAAACAATATGAAACAAACAAAGAAAAACAGATGTTTTAAAATTACTTAACGCTTTAGAAATTAACAAATTGCACAAATGTTTTTATTTTTATGAATAATCTTGCAATGATACTGCTAACACTAACACAAGGGAAAATAATGACAAAGATGGCAAAATAGAATTTGTAAATGAAGATTTGTAGTAACTAAATACCTTCCAAAATTGTATAGCTAAAATTTATGCTGTATTTACATGGAAAAAAAAAATAAAAAATACTTGGATTACTTTCAAAAGGAAGTAAGTCATTTCATTTCGTTATTTGTTTGTGCTAAAAGGGCGTAAGTCATAGTTTTGTTCCAAAAGGAGTTAAGTCATTTCTTTCTTTTTTTATTTCTAAATAACTGTACTGTCAGGATTTTTTTTTAAACATGTAATTTAGTCTTATTATTATCCATAGATTACTGGGAAAAATTATCTTTTCCTTAAATTCAATAATAAATGTTACATAACAAAACTGCATTTTCTCAAGAACTGAAAAAAATGACTTAACGCCATTTGGAAACAAGCTCTTCAATTAATGTTCTTATTCTTTTAAAAGCATTTTTATGTGAGTTAACTGTCTTTTTATCCTTCCTGTGAAAAAAAACTTACTTTTTTAAGGAATGAAAAAAAAAACTCAGATACTTATTAAACTGAGTATAAAACTGAGTATTTGTGTTACATGTTTATTATATTTTTCTCTTTTTTAGAATAAATTAGATAATAGAATTTATAAAACACCAGCAGAATTTGCCGCTGATGTGAGATTAATATTTACAAATTGTTATAAATATAATCCACCTGATCATGAAGTTGTTGCGATGGGTCGAAAGTTGCAAGTAAGTGTACTGAAGTTTTGTGCCTTATCTTTCATTGTTTCTAATATCCTATTATAAATTTTTCATTTTCTGTGTTAATATAAATTTTAAGTTGTTTCATCTTATTTTCCACATTTTACCCCCTAAATTGATAATTTTAAAGGACGTTTTTGAAATGAAGTATGCAAAAATGCCTGATGAACCAATACCAATGGAAGTCACTCCAACTGTTCCTCCTGTTAAAGAAGAACCTCCACTTCACAGCAGTTCTGATTCATCTGGCAGCTCATCGAGTGATTCAGAGGAAGAAAGTCGAGAAAGGGCACTTAAGTTACAGCAGCTGCAAGAGGAAGTATGTTATTTTGTGTATTTTATATGGCTTATCTTTTATGACATTTATGTAGTATTTTCTGAAAATGTAGTACAATGTGGATGAAACAGAAGAAAGGTAAACTTCTCATACTATTTCAATGTAAATCATTTCAAGAAATAAGAAACTGTACTTAGAAATATTGTTTGCTACTTTAACATGTTCAGCGAATACTTAATAAAATCCATTAAAATTCTTTAATGATATTATCCTGTAATAAATAAAAATTAAGTAAATTTTCAATAATTACTTAAAACAATGTAATTTTTTTAGTTTTGTATCATATTTTACACTGTCAATCACCGATGGTTGCTGCAGCTTTATATCATACTAGCAGGCAACGCCCGCTTCGCTGGTCCCTATTTTTAAATGAATCGCTATAATTACTGAATTCTCAAAATTGCATTAATTTTTATCACGTGAAAAAAAAAAAAAATCTTATTAGGAAAAATGTCGCACCAGGTTCTCACTGCCTTCGGAAAAAATTCCCAAAATGCTCTATTATTTTCCACCTTCGCTCCCCCCCCCCTCCCGTCTAACCTAATAATTTTAAAAATTTGAAAATATCCGCAATCGATTTGTAGTTATCGAAAACCTCTATATACCAATTTTTAATGCTCTAACTCTATTCTATTTTTTCCCCTCCGCCCCACCCCTTCCCGGCCTTCCTAATAACTATACACTTTCGAAAATATCCCCATTCGACTTGCTGGCCTCTAAAACCTATCTGTACCAATTTTGAACGGCCTAACTGTATTTCTATTTGTTTTTGCCCACAATCCCCCTTCCCACCCCTCCTAATAATTTTAAAAATTCGAAAATATCCGCAATCGATTTGTAAGTATCGAAGACCTATCTGTACCAATTTTGAACGATCTAAATCTATTTTTAATTTTTTCCCCCCTCTCCCCTCCCCCCTTCTCGCCCCTCCTAATAACTTTACACTTTCGAAAATATCCCCATTCGACTTGCAGGCCTTTAAAACCTATCTGTACCAATTTTGAACGGCCTAACTGTACTTCTATTTGTTTTTGCCCATAGCCACCCCCCCCCCCCATACTGCCCCCCCTTCCCACCCCTTCTAATAATTTTACAAATTCGAAAATATCCGCAATCGATTTGCAAGTATCGAAAATCTCTATGTACCAATTTTGAACTATCTGACACTATTATTATTTTTATCTGACACTATTATTACGCCGAGTTATGCTTATAAAGGTGTTTTTGTCTTCAGCAACTCCGAAAATCATTTTCACCCCCTTCCCCCCTTAAAAATCAAAAATTCCAAAATCGCAGAAAATGATTTTTTCGTATTCAAGCCTAGTCTCCCCATCTGCAATTTCTTCCCTGTGAAGTAATTTGGTGCCGAGTTGTACTTATAAATGTGTTTTTGCCTTATGCGCCCCCGAAAATCTCATTTTTACCCCCTACCCCCTTAAAAATCCAAAATTCCAAAATTGCAGAAAGTGATTTTTTTGTATTCAAGTCTAGTCTCCCCATCTGCAATTTCTTCACCGTGAAGCAATTTGGAACCGAGATATGCTTATAAAGGTGATTTTTGCCTTCTGCCCCGGGGGGGGGGGGGGGGATTTCGCAAAATCCCGTCTTAGTGAGCGTCAGGGTCCTAAAATCAACCTGCTCACCAAAAATTGCGACTCTATCTCCCATAGGATCGCCACAACCGTGTTGAGTCAGTGAATCAGTGAGTTTACTCTTTTATATATATAGATTTGACACTGTCAGCCACCGATGGCTGACATGACACTCAACGTGTTAATACTCCATTGGATGCGCTTCAAATATTACACCATTAGATGCATTGTATCTGACAGACACATTTCACCGGTTGAAGTTGTTCGTAAATTTAATGAATTTTAACCCTTTAAGCATTAACCCATCTATTTCCGTCATTCATAGTCGAAATAAAAGGCTAGTATGACTAAATTTTTAAATAAATATTACTTTTTTCAGGAAAATAAGATTTATAAATATCTGTAATATACAGTACCAAATTCTCAAGTTTATTTTGTGCATAGTGCCAGTTTTATAAATCATTAAACACAGATACTAAAAAATGACTAATGCTGTGAAAGGGTTAAACCAACTGTATTTTTGTTTTTGGTATCAAGATCCTCCTTATCTACATCTGGACCTTATTTCTTCTTTATTTCAAGAAAAAATACAATAAAAATATTAAAATACAATACAGAAAATTACAAGTACAAAAGGAAATGCAAAATAATACAAGGTATTAATTTAATGAGTATCTCTTTCTTTCTCATTTTTTTATGGACTGGAACACTCATTAGTGTAATTTAAGTGAATATTTATTATTTCAACTGTAAAAAAGCGGTTACATGAACCATTAATGATTCTTATTTCCTTACTAGGTCAATCAAATTACTTTAGGTAATTTTGTTATGATACTGTAATATTTTTTCTTCATTCTAGTTTTGCTCATTTTGTTAAATAATTTTGTACATAGTAATCTGCTAAGCATACAGTATCGTCAAAATTACTGGCATCACTTGTTCTACAATTTTCAGAATTTTATCCTGTCAAATCTTTTTCACTTCAGACACATTCATTGAGATTTGACTTAATCTTTATTTCCCACAAAAAAAAAAAAAAAAAAAAGTAATCTTTTGAAAAATTTAAATCATTTAAAGGCAGCAAAACATTTTTTTTTTTTTCCCCCTTTTGTACTTTCCAAATAAATTTTTTTTTTTTTTCCCTAAGGACCCCCTCCCCCTAAAAAAAAAAAAAAGCCGCATTTGGATATTTTCTTTTTCTCTTTCTGCAACTGCCAATTTTTGAACAAATTTTATTACATTGTCCTCCACATACACTTTAGGATTGAGCCCAGTGTTAAAAAAAAAAAAAAAAATGCAATTGTCAAGAAAATTGTAATTTTAGAAAGTATTTCAAAAATGGCAGGGATAAGGTAATTAATGATGCAACAAAAAGTATTAATTTTAGATTGAAAATCAAAAAATATTTTAATACGTGAGATGGCAAAATATTTAAAATGTTAATGAAATATTGGTGAGATCTTTTTTAGCAAGATATAAAAAATTTTTTATACGATTAAACCAGGGTTGGGGAAAACCATGCGGGGAAAAAACCATTGAAAAAAACCAGCTGGAAGAAATGGAAGAAACTGTTTTTCTATGACATTTACAGACCTGCCAACTGCTACGGAAATCGGCTCAAAATTACGAATTTTTATCTAGCACCAAAACTGCAACATTTCTGACTACGTTTTGCTTTGCGATTTTCAATCTTTTTCCATCCTCTCCATAAATGTCAATTTTCATTTTAAACTTGCTTTATTAGATTCCAGAATGTATAAAGAGATAGAATTGTTAAATATTTCTCATTCGTGTATTTTTTTTTTTTTTTTTTTTTGTGTGTTCCCCTCGTGCCCCACCCCACCCCCTAACGATCGGCAAACAAACGCCCTGCGACGGCTTGGGATTCCTAATCTTTTTCCATCCGCAACATAAATGTCAATGTTTTTTTTTTTTTTTTTTTTTTAAATTTATTAGATGCTAGAACTTATAAAGAAGTAGAATTGTTCAATATTTCTTTTTTTTTTTACACCCTCCCCCCCCCAACAATCGATGATCAAACAAACGCCTGCAGAAGCCTTTGAATGTATTTAATATTTATATTTTAACATTTTTTAAATAATTATCCCAATGCTAAGATTATAATTTTTTGCAATAATTTATATTTAAAATTATACACATGATTAAACACACAACAAAAATATTTATTGATTGGCTAGCATTTTTGCTGAATTTTAATAACTGGTTGAATATAGTGTGAAAAAAGTAATTCTGAATTCAGAATAAAATTATTTTACACCTGATTTCATAAATCGTGTTTGTTTCTTAAATAGTACAGTCTTTCATTATATATGAACACGAATGAAAATTATTTCGATAAAAATAATAACTTACGCATGTATTATCTATGGAAAATTTTTCATCGGGGCTCATAATAGTACCCCGTGGATTATACTCAAGAAAATACGGTAATATACATTTATTTGTTTAGGATTCGTGTGTTGCATGATAAAAATGAACCAACCAACCATCCAATCCATTTTTAAAATTGGTGTGCTACTAATTGTCATTTTCAAATGTTGGCAGGTATGCATTTATAATATAAATTATAATTAATGCATTTTTCAAATTAATAACCTTAAGTAAATTAAATTACACCTATAAAATTTTTGTTATTAATTATGTATGCTAAATTAATAATTACATGGGATTTTCTAGCCACGATCATATCACATACTCAAAATGTATTAAAGAAATAGATTTCACTTTAACCAGTATAAAGTTTTACTATTTAAACAATGTTATTTCTTTAACTAGTAATTAAATAGTATGTATCAGTTTCCTCTACTTTCTGATAGAAAACATTTAGTTAATTAAGGGTACAAGTACACAATAATTTAGTGTACTACAAAATGTCATAATATCCTCATTTTCTTTATTGCAAGTGCAACACAGTATAATCAAAATTTTTTAGCAGTTGAATATTGAAATTGGTTTCTCAACTTAGAAAAGATAAAGGAAAAATATGAAAATATCCTGGATAACTGATGCATATGTAAAATTCACTGGTTTACCAGCTTAGAATTCATACAAATGATTGTATTCTTAAAAAAAAAAAAGGAAATAAATAAATAGTGGACAAATACTTTGGCTAAAAATTCCGTTAACTATTATCACTTGTACTATTTGAACAACTGATAATATATGATAGTGTCTATTCCAAAAGTTTTAAAAGCATTAGTCTCTTAAAATAAATATTGAAATATAAATGCTAGTACACATAAGAGATAGTATCTAATGTATAATTGCTTTTTTTTTTTTTTTCTCTTTTTCCAAATTCAATATATTGCATAGTAATAAATAAAAAGAAAATAATAAATAAAATAAATTTTTGTAAACCCCCCCCTCCCCCAAGAAAAAAAAAAATGAGAGAGAGATCCAAATGTTTTTTCCTCCCTCCAAAACAGTTTTTTTTTTTTTTTAATTTATCATTTTGTAAGAAGGTAAAGAAATACATATTTATTTACTTTTGTTTAGAATTTTTTCTAATGTTTTAATTAATATCTCTCTCTATATATAAATGGGTAAGAGATTTTTGAGTCTGTTTGTCTGTGTGTTGACGCAAGTTGCCACCAGCTTTTTATACTTTAGTTAATTTTAAAAAATCTAATTGTCCGATTGATAAGTTAATTAAACCAACGGATTCAGAAAAAATGTCCCTTTCATTTGTACCTTATTTGTAACGAAATTTTGATTAGATTTTTTTAAATTAATTAAAATGTGAAAATAATAACCTGGTAAAAACTTTAAAAATCTGCTATTCGGTTTAATTTATTGCTACTTGCAGAAATACATACTTTTTACATGGTCAGTTAATGTATTATTCATTCTTATGATGATCATGGAAGAAAAAGAAAGTGGTAAGAGGTTTAACATTTTAAGTGGCCATTTAATTTTGTTTAGTCATTACATAGCGAATGGCAAGTTTATTTATTTTTAATTTATTTTTTTTTCTAATGTCTTTTCAATTGTAAATATTTTACTTCTGCGAATTTCTTTATGCATTTACAGTGCCATTTTTGTGATTTACTTGTTTGAGCTTATTTTCTTCAAATGAGTTTCAAATTATATGCTAATTATTATATTATGAATACAGTACAACATCTTAAATCCGGACTTCTAAAAACTGAAATAATCCAAAATCCAGACACTGAAATTTTTTTACTTTATCTTTGTTTTCTAAACTGATGATAGATGGCGCCATCAGACAAACATGGAATTATTTTATTTATTTATTTTTTAAAGTCTGAAAAACAATTTCAGTTTTTGTTACTTTTCTATTTTTAAAGTGATATGCAATTGGATTTTAGCTCTAACAAGGAGAGGTCACAACATGGAAATTTCAGATTGGGGCGAAATAGTACAGAGTTGTAGTATACTATGAAGGTAACAATGCATTAAAGCAATAGTGCACGCAACCACACAAGTTTAAGAAAATTTTTTAGTACAAGTTATTTCGCAAAAGAGCCAGTGCTTCAGTGGTGTACTTGGTAAAGTAAGCAGCTGCCACCCCGACGACCTGGGTTCGATACTAACTGCAGGAATTCTTTTTCCTTCCTTTTTTTATTACTATTATTTACTTATTTAATCTAAACATTTTCTTTTCTTTTTACTTTATTTTTTAATTCAATACAAATTTTGAAAATGTTAATAAATATTAATTATATATTATTATTGTATTTATTTATTTCTAAATAAAAAAATATATATGTAGGTTTTATGTTTTTTTATTTGTAATATTTATAATTTTCTGTAACTTAAAAAAAAAAAAAAAAAATTATTTTTATCTAAACATTTTATTTTATCTTAAAAAATTTAAACTTTTATCAGAGCGTACTTATATTACTTACGCTACGTTTGAAACTGCCTTGATTTCTTCTTTCTGTTGACTCTTCACGAGGTGGTGCCATGTTCAATCTAGGTCTGCGCACGGCTCGTGCCCGTTCCATGCTAATTGGTTATTAATTATTTTGATAGTTTTGCAGTAACATGCGCTTATTACAGTGAAACTGTCGAAATAATAAGCAGAAAGAAGAAATCAAGTCAGTTTCGATGTAGCGGACCACTAGAGAGTTACTGATGAAAGGGCAGATCCGCCCAGAAAGTGCTTTAATCAACAGAGCTTTAAATAAGGTAAATGTTTTAATATAAGTAATATTTTATTTTATTTTTTAAATTATAGAAAGTTATAAATACAAAAATAATTACAAATAGAGAAATATAACTATGTAATTTACATGAGTTTTTTAATTTTGGGGTTTAATTATTCAAAAGATTAAATTTTACAATCATCGATCTTAATGATTATCGATCCTTACGACTGCAGCTTTAATAGCAAAATAAACAAATAAATGAAATAACCAAATAAAAAGATAAAGAAATAAAATAAGTATCGGACATGAACGTTTTCAGACTTTAGTCTGAAATCCTCGTTTCTGAAGGCTATCTTGGCTGTTTCTGAGATCAGTGCAAATCCAATGAGATATTGTAACCAAAAATTATTTTGGGGGGGGGGGGTAGCAAATTATTTGATCTATTGTTTATTACCAGTTATGTAATAATATGCACCAATTAATCCTTATGTCTGCTGTTTTGTCAATTTGATTCTCACAGTGTATGATTATTTTGCTGAAAAATCAACAATGCTTTTTAAAAAGTATTTTTTGCAACAAATTGCCAAATTGCAATATTATTTCACCAATGTTTAAAAAAGAAAAAAAAAAAAAAAGTTTAAAGTGCTAAAACTGTTTTTTTTTTTTTTTTTTTTTTTTTTTTGTGGCTTAAAATTCTTAAATTACGTAGTTATTTTACAGTATATTAACAATTGTACATTCTTCATGTCTTTTTACTTTCTTCTATATGTAATATAAAGAAAGTATTGGATTCATAAAAATTTTTGACCTCCGTTTTTTGATGGATTTACACGTTTTGGGATGTCCTGAACACGGAATTGATAGTTTTTAGAAAATGTCTGTCTGTGTGTATCACATTTTTTGTGGACGCTATATCTCTCAAACCACTGAATGAAATTTAACCAAACTTGGTATTTAGTTGCACCCTGACATAAACTGATGCTGATTAGATTTGGGGATCAATCGCTCAACAGGTGGCACTGTGATCGCATTTTTTTGTAAACTTTTAACATTGCAGTATAGGACAAAATTTCGTATAAATGTGCAGAATGAGAGATTTTAAACTTGTGATTGTAAAATTAATATGAATTTTTTTTATAATAGTAGTATTTAAGTAGGGAAAAAAATGTGTATGTAGGGCATTGCCTCCCCCCCCCCCTACCCAGGGGGTGAAGTTTCAAGATGGCTATCTTTCAATAGGTCTCGTCAATACCTTTAAAAGGAATTGTTGAACAAAAAATCTGCAGGGTTGCCAACTGCTCCGATATCTGCAGAGTCTATTTTTCTTTCTTTCTTTCTTTCTTTTTTTTTTTTTTTTTTTTTTTTTTTCCCTCTCACACATCTAGACAGAAATCCTGATCCAATCCTTATCAACTTTTGATTTTGCATTTCCAACAGTTGCCACATAAAACATTATTTTTTGAATTTTATTATTTATGTATGAAAGCACTTCAGTGTGTCTTGAAAATAAAAAAAAATAACAAAACTAACTTTTACAATTTAGCTTAAGAACCACATGCTTCATTGTACAATACTCATAAATAAATAGTAAAAAAAAAAAATCAGTTATCTTAATGTTTATAATATGTCGTTAAAAAAATTATTTTATTTATTTATCCATAAAAATAATGGATTCAAAGCTACTGAACTTTAAGGCCGATTGACAATGCTTTATTTAAGATTTATTTGAAATAATTATGCATTTATTTTATCATTCACTTTAAAGCATTAATGATTTATTATTATATAAGATCTCTTTCAGCTAACATCGAACCCCATGTCGTCTGGGTAGCAGCCGCTTGCTTTACTAAGCACGCCACTGTAGCGTTTGCTCTTTTGCGAGATAACTTGTACTCAAGAATTACTGAAACTTTAAAGGCTTTTTTCTCAAAATTGTTTGACTAGTGCCTGCTACTGCTTTAATATGTTGTTACCTTCATAGTATACTACAATTCTGCACAATTTTGTTGCAATCTGAATTCTCCAGGTTGTGACCTCTTCTTGTAAGAGTAAAAAAAATTAATGATTTATCCATTAAATAGTATTGATTCTTTTTTTTTTTTTTTTTCTTTGAATAACAAAATATTTGTTTTACCGTCTGCCATTTTAAATTTCTTGAATTTTGATTTTTGCTTATGATTTATTTGACCTATGAATAGGAAAAAGAAAGAAATAAAAATACTATAATGAGCGGTAAGCGATTAAAAGAAAGAAAAAGAAAGTTGTTTTTAAATTACTGATTAGCAATTAAATAATAACAATAAAGAACAATGATTTAGTTATCTGTCCACTATATTATATTTGTAGAATAAAACTTAATATATTATATTAATTTTTTTAATTTAAAAAAAAATCAGAATCTTTCAGAAAAGCAATTTTATTACTCTCTTAATAGTAAAGACTTTCTGAAGCATTATATTTGTAAATAACTTAAAAAAAAAAAAAAAAAAAAAAAAAAAAAAAAAAAATAGATGTGGCATGAATAGTAGTTGTAAGTAAAAAAAAAAACTTGCAAATCCTACTAAAATAATATTTTCAACAGCAAATCCAATCATATTACTGATTTATGTTTGAAGCTTTTAATGATATAAAATTGTATATGTATTTGAATAGATGTTTTTATTTCTGACAATTTCAATAGATGACGCCACTACACATAAACTATTATCCAGAATTTTCTAAACTCCGGAATCGCCAAGGTCCGGAGTTTTGATGTTGTATCTGATATGGATTTTTGCTCTACAAAATTTGTATTTTATAAGTTCTGTGATGATTCTGCGTGTCATCGGATAACTATTTGTTTTAAACAAAACATTTCCATGAAGAATATGTGCAATCTGAGAACTTACACCTTTAGGAAAACAAATTATAAATTTTGAGATCTGTATAACAAATGTCTCTTTCATGAACTTCACTCACTGAATTTTTTACTTTTAGAGCATTATGTTAATTTTTGCAGTTTGTTAAATGAAAATAATACAAATATTATTTGAATCAGCACTTAAAATTTCTGTATAATGAATCAATACAAAAACCCTTAATGGGTTAAAAGTTTGTGACGCAGCTACTTTATGGCTGTAAGAATTTTTGAAATATGAGTCTTAAAAATAATGATATCAAATTTTAAGTGATGCTTTGCTATTAATTAAAATGTACATAATTTTCTTTTATTTGATCCTTTGCTTTTTTTCTTATAATTACAATGCAAACATAATATTTTTAACTTCAACATAGACAGATAATAAAAATATACTCACTGATGCTTTTTCATTCGCATTTCAAATTCAAAATATAGGTTTTAAAAGGAATGATATCAAAATACCAGTGACACCTCAATGTCACTTTAAAAGATTTGTCTTTAGATTGCATAAAAATATTTTTTTTTTTTTTTTTGTCTAATAAATTATATTTACACATTGAAACAATGCTTTTAATTTTCAAATATACTGTCAAATAATCACACTTTCACAGAGTTTGCATTTTAAATATAATTTTTTTTTTTTTTCAATAAATTGAATTGTCTTTTGCGTCGCGCTATCCAAAACTACAAGTAAAATTTGTACAAATGTTTTCTTTGCATCACGCTATCTCTTTGCATATATTTTCGCATAGTTGGATACTATGATACAAAGTAACATTTACATAAATTTTACTTACAGTTTTGGACAGGCCTGGACTGGCTCCTTTGGGGGACCCTCGGCTAGAAATCAAAAAGGGCCCCTTGCTGAGGAATTCAAAGAAAATAGGATATTTAATTTATGTAGGATATGTAATTTTTGAAAATTAGGCTTACATGCCTAAAAATCACATTTAGCTTTCTTGCCACATGCTAAATAGTTGAGTAAAAAAGTAAGCTTTTTTTCTGATGTAGTTTACTTATTTTGACAATAAATATTTTAACTTATTACGAATAGTTTATTATTTAAAAACGAGATTGAGAAATATTTTTAGTTTTAGGTAACGAAATCATACTCTGGAAAGATAATAATCTAAATCCTACTATAATACATCACTGCTCTGAAAAAAAAAAAAATTCGATATTTGATACCATTCTTGTTGATTCTTATGTAAAATGATCTGTTTTCAGGAACCCCTCGGGCTGTATGTCAATTTTTGTACGTCTGCATTCAGTAGAGGCTGAACGTATAGAAGAACAGACGGCAGACAGACAGACAAACCTTTCCTTTTATTATTATAGATTTATATTTATTCGAATTATTACTTCATCCGGTCTGTACAAAAGTTTTTAGAGAACAAAACTTTAACTTGAAATGAGGACGTCGAAAATGACTTGCCGACTTTTTGCCAACAAAGATCAATAATTTTATTAATGTGGAATCATGTTGTTCTCAAAAAGAGATGGCAGAGGGTATTGGACCAAAATGGAGAAAGTATAATTCAATGAAATATTTATATACTATTTAAAAAAAAAAAACAGTCTTTCATTTTCACTAAAAAAAAAAAAAAAAAAAAAAAAAGAAAGAAAGAAATTACTTTCTAAACAACCGAATATATATTCAAATCTTTTAGCCTCTCTTTTTTTTTCCCTTTCGCAAATATCTCTTTGGTGAAGGTCTTTGCTTTGCAAAATTATATTGAAATTTACAATGCATAATTCTAAAGTCATAAAAATTCATTACAGATATCTTAGTAGATATTTGATGATTTGAAATGCTATCCATTATCCTCCTTGCCAAAATATTAGAGGATATCGGTCTTTCCTTACTATTTATTCTGTATACAAGTAGTAAGTTTCTGGGATTTTGCTTTTCGTTTGGTTCAGCATTTGAATAATGAATGGAAAGGTTATGAAAAAGTTCTGCATTTTTCTTTTTTGACTATATATGCATTTGGAAATTAGCAGTAGCTCTTCAATTCTGTTTCAGCACATGTTAATCTTTGTTCAGATATTTCCTGTGTTCTTAAGTCTGCATTAAAAATTCTAACTCACTCTTATATGTATTTATTTATTTTTTCTCTTGGATGTTTTTCTACTCTCAAATGTATTATAGTACTCTCATTGCATTCTAACTGCTCTTTATTCCTCAGATTTTTCTTGTGTCTTTATTGTATTAAAAAAATCCTACCTTGTTTTAACTACTCTTCTTTCCTCAGACATTTCATCTGCCCTAAAACAGGGAATGGAATTTCTAACTTTGTATTGCTTTTATGCCTTATGATGCTATATCCTGTTTGCTTCTATTTTAACATTCCACATTTGTTTTTTATCTGGTTATAAAAATGTCTTTTTTTTTTTTTTTTTCCCCAATCCAAAGTTTAGACTTTGTGTAAATAAGTATTTAAATCAGTTTGAAAATGCTGTATATCAGAAATCCAGTGTTTTAATACCTTATTTTTGCATTAAAAATGAAATTAAATAAAGAAATACAATTTAAATAATATTGTGTGCCAGGGTTACCTGTGACATTATTGACATAGAGTTAAAAAAAAAAAAAAAAAAAAAAAACCTAAGTACAGACAAGGGTGACAAAATAATGTGAACACTTTCACTTTTTTATGTTTTGTTAAATATCTTGAAAAGTTCTTTAGGAATCATCTTGAAACTTTGGTAATGTAAAGAACATGTTATACCTCATATTTTTCAGTAAAAGTGGTGTCATGAAAAGGAAAGGGGACCAGTAAAAAATTAAACAAAAATCAAAATGTTTTGGATCACCCTGTAAAAGCTAATGCTTTAAATACATTTTGGCTGTAGCATGCAATTATGAGGACTTTTCTCATTATCTGTATAAAATTTTATGAGGCTACCACATATATCCATGGAGATATTATGGTTTCTTTAAAAATTTGGAAAAACAATTTCCACTTTTTTAGTTTTTACACATAGGGTATTAGACCCAGTGCAAAGCCATTTTCAGGGAATATGACATACTACAAAAGAATACAGAAACAATTCAAGTTTTATTGTCAGCAGTTGTCGATAGATGGCAGTACACACACCACTGATGGCAATTAGTAAATAAAAATGGCATTCACAGGGGAACAGAAAACCTTTTGTATTTTAGATTTTGCAAAATCTGAATCAGTGGTGCAGGTTCAGTAGGCATATCGTACAAAATATCAAACGCAAAGATCAACTCACAAGACAATTCGTGTGTTATGCAGGAAGTTCAAAGAAATGGTATGCTTGTGTGATAAGAAACAAAATGGTTGGCCAGTGTTGACGATACTTTATGAGTGGACTGTATATCATTTTAATAATTACTATTCTGAAGCTATTACTTCACAAACATTTAATTAAACTATTATACATATCATATGTACATATTTACAGTTATTAGAAGACGTATTATTAACGTATTCAAATATGTTGACACCATAGTCAACGCAAACTATAAAAAAGGTGAACCATATCACCGAACAAGATAAACAAGAGAGATGTTACTCTTATAACGAAAAACAATACAACTACTCTGCTAAGGCGGGAATGCAAGTGAACAAGAGATGCGCGCCAAGGTTGCGCATATATAGCCAAACTAAGGTGAGCGGCAACATACCGGCCCACCTTGAAACATTGTTTCAAAATTACAGTTCTAATATATAAAAACAATAATTACAATCAATTATACGAAAATATTATATATGCAATTTGAAGAATAAATTTTATACAAGAGAAATATTAATAACATTGTAAATAATAAAATAATACAAATGAAATACAATAAACAAATTAAATTTAACTATATACATTATTCATTTTCAAACATTTTTTTTTTTTTTTTCTTTTTTACTTTTCCAAAGGCAAAAGAGCAATTTTGGAAATAGGTCGTTTATATGTCCCATTTCTTGTTTTAACCGAAACTACGCGTATTTTGTTATCCTTTCCTGGAATAATTTCTACTATTCTACCCAAAATCCAACTACATATGGGCAAGTTTTCTTCCTTTAATAGTACCATATCCCCATTTTTAATGTTATTTGTTTCAAATTTCCATTTGTTTCTTTGTTGTAACGTATTTAAATAATGACATTGCCATTTTTTCCATATCCCTTGAACTATTTTAGTTAATTTTTGCCAGGTATCTAATCGATTATCTGGAATGCCAGAGAACTCGGGTTCGATCACCGCTGTGATGGGTCGACCAACTAAAAAATGGCCGGGAGTCAAGACATCCAAATCTTCGATATCGTTTGAAAGGGGGGTAAGGGGTCGAGAATTGAGGATTCCCTCAATTTGACAAACAACGGTTAAGAATTCCTCATATGTTAATTTAGCGTTTCCTACTGCGCGTTTCAAATGATACTTAAACGATTTTACGCCTGCCTCCCATAGCCCTCCAAAATTTGGGGCACGGGGTGGCAGAAATTTCCAATTAATATTCTCTGAATTAAAAAAATTAGTAAGGTTTTCATCAGGCTGAGTAGCTAATCTATGTAACCTTTTTAATTCATTATTTGCACTAACAAAATTTGTTGCATTATCACTGAATAATGTTTGGGCTTTGCCTCGTCTAGCAAAAAATCTTTTTAAAGTTGCGATAAAAGCTTTGGATGTTAAATCGCTAACTACCTCTAGATGCACGGCTTTAGTAGGCATGCAAATAAAAATACAAACAAAAATTTTGTTATAGATTCCTTTTCTTTGACCCCGATATTTAATTAAAAAAGGGCCACAGAAATCTATACCGGTACAATAAAATGGATGAGTCGCATTTACTCGTTCCTTTGGCAAATTTCCCATAAGTTGATTGACCGTTAAAGGTTTAATTTTGTAACACGTTACGCAGTTACGAAATATTTTCCGAGCTAAAGATCTCCCACTAACTATCCAATATTTTTTTCTAACGTGGTATAACAAGGCTTGAGGTCCTACATGAAAAAATTTTTTATGGAAATGTTCCATAATCATGGAAGATAATTTATGGTCGTGGGGCAACAAAAGGGGATGTTTACTATCAAAATTTAAATTAGCATTTTCCAACCTTCCACCCACTCTTAGGAGTCCATGAGAATCTAAAATTGGATTAAAACAATTTAATTTACCTGATACAGGCTTCCTTTTTTCTAAGCAGATCAATTCTGCGGCAAACTGTGTATACTGTACCTGTCTAATTAAATGCATTTCAATGTCGTTTAATTCGGTGCTTCGGAGTGGTCCAGTTACTCTTTTTACCTTTGCTCTTGTATTCCTAATAAAACTACATATTCTAATTAATTTACAAAAATTATTTGTTAATGAAAACAAATGATTATAAAGGTTCTGGGAAGAATCCGTGGATTGGATTAATCCACACAACACTGCAGGGTTAGCGTCACCCTGGTGATTATTTTTCAACTCACTCATCACAATACTATTATCACTGGGGGACAGATAGTCAGAGTCATTGTTTATGATACTACTGGATTTACTTAGAAAGTCTGGTCCCTGCCACCACAACTGATTATCCATTAAATCGGTGGTAGTTAGACCTCGTGAAATTAAGTCTGCTGGATTTTCCGCAGATGACACATGGTTCCATGTGAAGTTTTTAGACAGTTCTTGAATTTTGGCAACCCTGTTGCCAACAAATGTTTTCAATTTCCAAGGCTCGGTTTGGATCCAGGCAAGAGCTATTTGAGAGTCTGTATAGAGATAAATATTATTGATTTGTAACCTCAAAGATTTCAAAATTTTCACAATTAATTTTGATAATAAAACACAACCACATAACTCGAGTCGAGGGATAGAAACAGTTTTTAGAGGGGCAACTTGAGATTTGCTGCTAACCAAATTGGAGACAATTTCAGAATTATGAATAGACTGAATATACACGGCTGCTCCAAAAGCTAATGACGATGCGTCGGCGAATCCGTGTAAGTTTATTTGTTGTGCTTCAGGAATTAAAACATAGCGATTTATTCTAAGTTGTTTAAGAGCTTTTAACGAAGTGGCGAATTCTAGCCAATTTTGAGCAATAGGGCTTGGAATAGGGTCATTCCAGTCCAATTTTAATTTCCATAGTTCCTGCATAAACATCTTGGCTATGACAATAACAGGACCGATGAGACCCAATGGGTCGAAAATACGAGCAATGTCTGATAAAATGCTTCTCTTAGTCATAGACTTTAACTGACACAAATTTATTTTAAATGTGAAAGCATCTAAATTGGGTTTCCAGGCAACCCCTAGGGCTTTGGTTTCCTTATCAGAGAATGTGTACTCAGGGTATGTCTCTTTAGAAAAGTCAAGTAAGGAAATATGATTTGCATTCCATTTATGTAAATTCATTCCAGCGCTTTCTAACAAGTGTATAAGTTGTTTTTGAAGCTCCCTAGTAGATTCTAACGATTCTTCCCCACTTATTATATCGTCCATATACGAATCATGTAGCAAAATATCGGATGCCTTCGGATATTTCTCGGCTTCTTCAAGGGCTAATTGCTTCAACGTTCTAATGGCTAAAAAAGGGGCACAAGCGGTACCGTATGTTACAGTATTAAGTTCATAGGTTTCAATTTCTGCGTTCACATTATCTTTCCATAAAATTCTTAATAATTTTCTCTGATCCTCGGTAATCATTATTTGGCGATACATTTTTTCAATATCGGCCAAAAACACAAATCGGTGTTGTCGAAAGCGTAACATGATTTCATACAAATCTTCATTAATGACACCTTTATAAATTATGTCGTTTAATGATATTCCACTAGTTGTCGGACTCGAAGCATTAAATACAACGCGAAGCTTCGTAGTAGATTTTTCGGGCCTATAAATGCCATGATGCGGTAGATAATAACAGCCAGAATCATTTAAATTATCAACAATTTTTGTCATATGATTTAAATTAGTGTATTCTTTAATAAAATCACAATAAAGATTTCGCATGGTTGGATTCTTTTCTTAACGATTCCATAACTGCTTGAGCCGTTTTTCTGCGATAGATTTAGACTCCCCAAGGACACTAGCATCTTCCTTCAAAGGCATGGCTACCATAAATCTTCCCGATTTATCTCTCCGATAAGTTTCTAAAAAATGTTTCTCACACAATTGTTCTTCCTGACTAATTGGACGTAAGTCAATTTCAGGAGCTTCTATTTTCCAGAATTTTTTAATGGTTTCATTAAGATAATCATTGCATGCAGTAAAACCGCAAAAAGTATTTTCAGATACATTGCGGTCTATGGTTCCCGCAGCAATATGCCCAAAAACGCTATTCTGAAAGGTGAATTGTCCTATTTTAAATTTATCTGCTTTTAATATTTCATAGAAAAATTCAGCACCAACAAAAGCATTTATTTTAGATTTTTTCCAAAATTCACTATCAGCTAATTCAAGGTCATGTGGTAGATTTAAACTTCTTATGTTTATATTGTGTGAAGGAATGAATTCTGTTATTTTAGGTGTAATTAAAAATTCAATTGGTTCACTAAATGAATCATCTTTATTGGAAATAATGGTACGTACTGAAGATTTCACATTTGTCATCTTTTCATTAATTCCTGAAATAGGAATATCGCATTTCCTTTTTTGCAAATTCAATAAATGAGCGAGTTCTCTGTCTAACAGGTTACATTGACTACCATTGTCAAGAATTACACGAACCGGAATCTTTTTTTTATTGCTACTTTCCAAATAAACTATAGCAGTTGACAGCAATATATGTTTTTTGCTTTTTGAGATGGGATTATTAATCTCGTTATATAATGTCATCGAAACATCTTTTTTTCCTTTCTGCAATTCAGGATATGAATCATTCGATAGAAGCAGGTGTTTGTCTGTTTCTGACGCCGTCTCGCTTGAGTCAAGATTTTGTGGTTGCGGTTTTGATCGGAAATATTACTTTTTGTTTCTGGCAAAGAACGATGTAGGAGTGTGTTATGTCTTTTAGAACAAATATTACAAGAATGATCACTTTTACAATTCGAAACCTGATGCTTGGATTTCAAACAATTAATACATAACAAATATTTTTTTACTGTTAGGAATCTTTCGTATTCATTTAATTTTAAGAATTCACAACATTTAGCTAAAGAATGATTTCTTTTACAAAGGGGACAGTTTTGATAGTTAAAAGAATCATTTTTAGAAAAGAAAGTTTTTATTCTAGTACTCTTTTCCGCATTCATTAATTTCGGTTTCGTATTCGAAACGCATTGTAAGTTTTCTAACACCAAGCATCTTTTTTGTAAAAAGTTAATGAAATCGCACCATGTTGGCAATTCTGTAGAACTTAAAGATAATTCAAATTGTTTTTTAGTTTCTTTATCGATCTGTTTAAGAATTAAATTTATAAGTAGGGCCTCCGTAAAGGGATTCAATTCCAATCCTATACCTTGAGTGCTCGAATATTTTTTTGACAGCTATCTGTTATTGTTCGCAAATTTTTAACTAAATCTTGAGACAGATTCTCTACGTTCAATATCTCATTTAAGTGAGAATTTACAATCATTCTTTTGTTTTGGAATCTATCTTCCAATGCTTTAAAAAGCGAAATATATGAATCGTCTTCGGTAATTACATCTAGTGCTCTTCCACAAAGTGTAGATTTTAGATAATATAACTTTTGATTATCTGAAAGTTTATCATTCTGATCAATTAAGGTTATAAATTGATCTTTAAAACTATACCATTCATTACATTGTCCATTAAATTTGGGTAACGGGATTTCAGGCAATCGAAAATTGATAATAGAATTATCTGCTTTAGATTCATTTGAAATAATTTCATTTACATTTTTACTAATGTTATTAGAGTGTAAGAATTTTCGAAGCCTTACCTCTAATTTTTTTGCCTCTTCTTCCAGTTCAGCGAATGCGTTGAGCTGAACTTCAAGGTCCGCTTCATCAGCTATTTCGAAGTACTGTATTTTCAAATCATCGAGTTTGGTTACTATTTTTTGAAGATAATCCTTCTTTATTTCTAGAGTTATAATGTCTTTATTGTCCTCATCAACATTATCCAAATATGTTGATATTTTTGTCAGTTGGCCTTTCAAAGTTCCACGTTGTCGATTTAGGATAACTAATTTATTTTTATCCATAATTACTTTCATCAATGAGCACCACCACTATTTCATTATATTACGATTGATCTTCCTCCGGTTCTACTAGACCAAATGTTGACGATACTTTATGAGTGGCCTGTATATCATTTTAATAATTACTATTCTGAAGCTATTACTTCACAAACATTTAATTAAACTATTATACATATCGTATGTACATATTTACAGTTATTAGAGGACGTATTATTAACGTATTCAAATATGTTGACACCATAGTCAACGCAAACTATAAAAAAGGTGAACCATATCACCGAACAAGATAAACAAGAGAGATGTTACTCTTATAACGAAAAACAATACAACTACTCTGCTAAGACGGGAATGCAAGTGAACAAGAGATGCGCGCCAAGGTTGCGCATATAGCCAAACTAAGGTGAGCGGCAACAGCCAGGTCGATCTACGCAAGCCATAAGTGATGTATGGGAAACATTTTTCAGGAGTCTGATGAAATCACTTGTATGTGCAAGCCACGAATTGGAGATTTCGACAGTGTGGTAAATTGTACACAAAAATCTGTGTATGAAGCCCATACAGATTACATGAAAGGATAACATGTGCTGTCAATAATGTTTATAGTACCATGTTTAATAGAGTGTGGCAGAAATTAGACTATCACATTGATGTTTGCCATGTGACCAAGGGTTCACACTTCCCCAAAGCAGAATATGTCAGAATTTGGAATGTATGTTGCCGAACAAAAGCAATTGCAGATATTTAGAAATTAGGGGAAAAAATATGACTTATAGCCTCAAGAATGGACATTTATTAAAATCTTGTTTTTAATCATTGAAACAATATATCAAAATACTTCTAAAGTATTTAGTTCATTGCATGGGGAATTTTTTATCCAGCCTTAGTTTATTTATTTATTTTAAATTATAAGTTTCAGTAAAACATATTTGGATTTTATTTTATTATTACTATTTTGTTATCATATGCATGTATTATAGCACATTGAATTGTAAGATTAATATTTTTATGAGTGTGTCAGTGATATTATCAGAGTAAATTTGTAAAATGCATACGTGTCCTGCAAAAAATTTTTATCATTTGAAACCTCGTTGAAGAGCAATTAAAAGTATTCTACTATAAGGGTTTACAAGGGGGCATGTAAATAAAACTTGAATTGTTTCTGTATTCTTTCAAATGTTCTTATTTGCTCTATTCATCTTAGTTTTCTACTATAGCATTTTGAAACCATGGAAGGAATTATGAATAACCCTATATAATATTGTTAACACGTTCATTGCCAAACTAAAAATTGAAATTTCATACAAATATAAAAAATATATTTTTATAAATTCCTTCCCTAGTGACCAATATAAATATTACGTTCCGTTTCATGATGGGCGCTATACTATTCCGCTTAGAAACTTAATAGCAATATCCACACGATAATGCATGATCAGCCGTTTGGAGAACTTGCATCACTTAATATCGCATGATTAGCAATTAGTGTTTTAAGTTACATTCATGTATAAATTTTGATATTCAGAAATGTGACGACAAATAGACTCACATGCACACAGACAATTTTATTGCTGGTAAAGATTCTTTTTCATAATATAAGATAATGTTTTGTTTTAATTATTTTACTGTTTCTGTTTCAGTTAAGAAAAGTTACTGAAGAAATTAATAACCTCGCTCAACAAAGTAGTGGCCACAGAGACAAAAAGAAGAAAAAACGTAAAAAGAAAAAACTTAAAGAAGAATTATCTGATTCTGTGAAAGAAGAAATTGATGTTCAAAGTCTTGCACCACCTGCACAACCTATTCCACCATCTGTTTCCCCTGTTTATACACCACCTGTTGCATCTGCACCAACTGAAAAAACTGTATCTACTAAATCTCAAAAACAATCTAAAACAAAAAATATATCGTCCTCCAAAACTGTAAGCCAACCTAAACCGCCAACACCAAATAAAAGACAAAGGACTAGTAAAACACAAAGAAAAGCTAAACAGGCACCACCTCCAGCACAACAACAACCTAATATACTGCCTGTAATAGATAGTGAAGAGGAAGATAATAATGCAAAGCCTATGTCTTATGATGAAAAAAGACAGCTCAGTTTAGACATTAATAAACTTCCAGGTATTTTATTTAATTGTGAATTTTTAATTTTCTTTTTTCTCTTAAGTTTCATTCATAATTGTTTTTTCTCGATTACTGTAATATTTGAAAAATTGGGATTGAAGTTTATTTCAGATCATCATTTGCTTTTTTATTAGCTCTTATTTACTTAGATATCATTATTCTTTGACTGATAAAATATTACGCTATATATAAAATTTTGCTGCTTAATATTTTATTTGTAAGTTTTCATACTTAGTCATTTCATCAGTCAAAACATATGTACATATATGTGTCATATACTAGCTGTACATCATTGAATATGACATATTAAGATGTCACCACATAATTAAATACCTTCCACATCAGCACAGCCTTTGTTTTTAGTTGACATCAGTAAAGTAAACGTTCATGAATAATATTCAAGTGTATTTCGTTATTTAGCTTTAAATATCACTTAACTGGTTAACTATTTTATTATAAATATTAAGTCTTCATAGAAGGGGGGGGGGGAGAGAGAGAGAGAAGGATTTGTTAAAATAAATAGAGGAAGTTTTTAACATTGTGTGTTTTAATACAAAGTTTTGGTTCATTTAATATAAAAGTACGTTTCATTGAGTTATTCTGAATAAGAAATGTTTATTTTAAAATTAAAATATTGTTATAAAATTCAAATTAAAGTATGGAAATTTCATTAATGCTGCTAAATTATCTTTCACTTTTCTGTATAAATAATAATAATATAAAAAATAAAAAATCTTATAATTATAAATTGATTTATGATGAACAAAATATTATTTATTATTAGATCAAGCAGGGGTGGAAATTTGGTGCAGAACTCATACCAGTATTTATTTAAAAATTTTCTCTACTTATAAAATTGTTGGTTTAAAAAGAAGAAAATTTTGTTTCATAAATACCAGAATGAGTTCTGTACCAAATTTTCACCCCTGGATCAAGAATACTAAATAAAATAAGTAATTGCTGTGTTTAGTATTAATTAGTTTTTATTCATGTGTATTTTTGGATCAGGGTTTAACCTGGCAAAAAAATTACTTTAGCATTTTAGCGAAAATAGGCAAGCACTAGTTTAGCTTTTTCGAAAGTTAATTCTTTGGATACCATTGATTTCTTTTACTTAGCTTTGTTATCCTCAGTTTTGTTTTCTATTCCTTTTGTTTATTTGATGGTTTTAACCAAGCATCCATATTAGTGACTTTAAAAATGTGAATCAGGGAAACTATGTTTTGATTTTATCAATAGAAAAAGAGGTATTCATATCATATGTGTAAAAGCAATTTAAAAATCAAGTAAAGTGTAGTGGCAGATAATCGTGAAATATTAGTGCTAAAAATGCTTCTATGAAGCAAATTCTGAATTCTAACATACTTTTAAATATTTTTGCATTTAAATTCAATCATTGAAAATTAAAAATAAATCCAAATTACTATATAAATAAGGATCCCCAAAAATTTCAGCCCTTTCGTAGTTTTTGCCTGCAAATATTACAAAAAAAAAAAAATCTAAATTATTATATAGAGATATTTTATACAGTAATCCAGTTTTAGCTTTTTAGCGAAATTCTGACCGACTTGTTTTAGCAAAATATGATACCTTTTAGCAAAATGCTAAAAAAAACTAACGGCAGTTTAAACCCTGTTTTGGATGATATGTGTCATGTGTATGGAAAAATTCAAGTCTTAGTTTTCAATAAATGTTTTTGGCACAAAAAACTTTGCAGAAGAATATCAGGTTAAATTAATGAATATTGAAAATGCTTTAAGCGAAATTATACTAATGAAGATTTATCTTAATTAAGTCTGTCTTTTAACCCCTGCAAGCTATTTAAGCCTCCTGAAGATAATGTCTCTGGCTATGCCTTGTATAAATTCATAGCATTTGAAAAAGGATATGCCCATGCACACATAATCATAAAACAAAATATCTGTAAATTTGCGAGTCAGAAAGTAAATAATAAGATAGTATTAAGATCTAAATTTAATATAAAAGCATTTTGTATATTTATGATATAAAGAAAACAAAAATGAACTTTGCACTTTCAGACATCTGTGGGGGGGGGGGGGGGAGAATAGAGAAAATCTCTTCATTTTCTTATTTCCCAGCTTTAAAGTTGTCAAATTTTTCAAGCTACACAAAAATATTTGTTAACTGTATAAATACATTTTATTATTGTCTAATGATTTATTCTTGTTTAATCCTTTGATACGCAGTGTCCTTGCCACGAGGATGTAATTACTAATTCCCAGCTGCAAAAATTCATCCTGGAATTATTTAACAAAATTTTACTTCTATAACTTAATGGGGAAAAGCAATTTATTTCTTTACTTTTATCTTTGTAAATTGGTAGATTTCTGTATTAAATGAGCATAATTACCTTACCTTTCAAAGGGTTAATAGAATTTTGTTAAATATTAGCTTAGTTGAAATGCAAATTTGTATGTAGGTTTTTTATAACATGTAATTGTGCACCTCCTAGTCAATATTACTTTCTGTTTTAGAAATATACATGAAAACTCTAAATGTTTGATCTTTATATGATCTCTTGTTTTGAATATTACAACAGATCTTATAATAGAGTCCATAATAAATAATATTGGTACAAAGAATGGAACTACTTATCTTTATAGTAAGGGTACACGGAAAATAACTATAGTCTTTGGGTTTCAACACACCTCAGACTTGGCGATAAACTTAGGGAGATTGGTGATCAAATTTTGCGAATAATAAGTAGTTATTTAGAGTTGAAAGAATGTTAATATCTGTTTTTCATTTGAAACAGAGTTTAATTAATTTTTTTTAGTAATAATATTCCATGCCAACTTTTTTTTACCAAAGAGTATCAAAGCCAAGGAAGTCATCTACACTTTAGTGACTTCCATTGAAATCTGAATTTTGCATTTGTCAATGAGAGATGTGTAATGAGCTGTTGATTACTGTTCCTTATCAAGCAATATTTATATTGTGTGGTGTGTATGCAATGCTATTTTTGTGACTTTTGTAGTGTGAATAATAGTTTTAATGTATTGTTTCGGGGATATTAGTCAAATAAGGTGTATTCATTGACTGAAACCTACTTGCCTATTTATGAACATCTCACAAAAGTATTGATATTTTTTAACAACTGCATAATTAAAGGAATGTACAAGGAAATAATATATCCACATCAGATTTATATATATATATAAATTTTTAATTTCCTTTTTGGTTATATTTGCATTAAATTTAGCATAACATGTAAGAAAATTGAGTTAATTTATTAATCACTCTTCTGATTATCTGTAATGTATTATTTTATTAAATGCTGGCAAATAAAAAAAAAATTAAATAAATAAATAAAACATTTATATTAAAATTGTGCTAAACCAAAGTTCTTAAAAAATTCAATAACAGAGAAAAGAAATTATGTTTCAGTAGTATTTTGCAGAAAAAAAAAAAAAAAAAAATAATAATAATAATTAATTTGTGATACGTAAGTTTTCTTTTGCGGACACTTTTATATAATAAAATTTTTCTTTATATAACTTGTAAATTCTTTGTAGTAAATTTTATCTGTGCATAAATGGAAAATGTATGATTTAATTACTTTCAATAAAGGAGTTATAAAAAAAAATATTTCAAAATTTTTGTTGAGTTTGGCTGAATGTTTTCATTTAAATAAAATCTTACACAGTTCGTGCAAAAATCTTTATTAATGGATAAAATTATTTTGTGTACTGCTGTTTGACATGCACACTGAATATGAAAAAAAAAATTAACTGATTTGTCTATACCTATAAATAATTTACTATAATTTTATAGTCCAGGATCGTATAACAACGAACTTTTATCATATGATAATCAATAAAAATTAAAGACAAATATATATATATATATATATATATATATATATAGACTTTATGCATGGCTTTTCTAAGCCACAATAAAGAGAGACCCAAGTGTACAGAATAAGTCTGAACATGCATGCAAAATATAGATGAATTTTCTATTGATTATTTTCTTAGAAGAAAATAAAAATGAAAATAAGAAATTTCCGGAAAAAAATAAACTTTCAAAACATATTATATTATATGCAGTTAATTTTTTTTTTTTTTTTTTTTTTTTTTAAACAAAACCTGCATTCAGAATAGGATGTGGGATTGCAAGAATTGCACACTCAAACTTCAAAAATCCCGCAGAAACAAAGAAGCTGTGCAGGAATTCTCCCCTCTTCCTTCTAATTAAATTGTGACCGTTACCAATAGTTAATCACTGTGTTGCTGCAAATGTACTACCCATTAGCAGAATTTTCTGCATATCTGCAGCAAAACAAAATTTATCTTCAATCGAAGAAAGCTAGACAGACTCTGGAATCACAAGAAGTATTAGATAAAATATGTAAAATTTGTATCTTAAAAAAAAATAATAATAAATAAGAAGAAGAAGAAGAATAAGAATATAATGTACAACAAGTACAGTAATCTAGAAACAATGAATACGCCTGGCATTTCATTTTGAGATGTTAAATTAGTCTGCAGAGCTTCAAACAATCTGCTGCACTGTTTCTACTACTGGGATGTATTATAGAGCAGAAAATATGCAAACAATAAACTAAAAAAAAAAAAAAAAACCAGAAGCAAAATAAAGTTATTACGCAAATGCAAAATTACAGCACATAATATCTGAAATCTTACAATAAGTATTTGGCATTAATTCATGTAAGAAAATAACCAATTTCAAATTATTTTTTTGATCTAACTGAAGTTCTACAAAATCATCACACAATAAACATAAAAATTTTTTTGCTCCGTAAATAAACACTTTAATGGAATAAGTCATTACAGGAGTTGTTGGGAAAATGATATATATATTTTTTACTTTCATTTTATCTGACACCCTCATTAGAATCAAATGTTGAACGGAAAAAAAGAGAAAATAAGTGAAATGGGGAAAAATCAATATGTAGTGTTTAAATTTTTATTTAAACAACCAGCTCGCTTACCCGCTTTGCTGATCACTGTATTTAAATGAATCATTTTTATGGTAACATGTCAAAATTTTTAAAAAATTATTAGTAAATTATAACAAACAATAAGGTTTAATGAAAATTATAATTGTTTACAGTTGTAATAAAAAAAAAAAAATGCTTTGAGCCTGAAGAGTTTTATCTTATGCTATACTATTACTATAGTAAATGACCATGGTCTCTAAGGAGGTGGTTCTTGCTGTCTTTCTTGATATCGAGGGTGCCTTTGATAAGGTTCCTGTTAACACCATCATTGATGCGCTTTCTAATAGGAATATCAATAGTACCACTGTGAATTGGATCAAGAGTCTTCTCACCAACAGGTTTGCCTCTGCAACACTGCTTGGTGATTCTCTGATGATCAAAGCCAATACTGGATGTCCACAGGGTGGTCTTCTTTCTCCACTGCTGTGGTGTCTCGTGGTTGATTCACTTCTGAATGAGATTGGTCACTCGGGGGTGGATTGCATTGGTTATACTGATGATATTGTCATTGTAACCGAGGGGAAGTTTCCGGATACTGCTTGCTGTATCATGCAGAATGCCCTTAAGAAAGTTGAGTCTTGGTGTTCTTCCAGGGGTCTTTCCGTGAACCCTGCGAAGACACATAGGATTGCCTTTAATAGAAATAGGACCATTATCTTAAAAAATATCAAGTTTTTTGGTCATAACCTCACTTGTTCAAGTGAGGTTAAGTATCTTGGTGTCTATCTGGATGAGAAACTCAACTGGAAGAGTCATCTTGATTATTGCATTTCTAGGGCTAAAAGGGCTTTTTGGGCCTGTAGGAATGCTATTGGTAGGTCATGGGGTCTTAGTCCTATGGTTATCCGCTGGATTTACTCCATGATCATTTGTCCAATGATCACTTATGGTTCTATTGCCTGGTGGTCTAGGACTAGGCTTGACACTGCTAAGAAGAATCTTAATAAGATTCAAAGGATGGTGTGTGTCGCGATGACTGGTTATTTAAGGACAACACCAACTGGAGCTTTAGAGCTACTCTTGGGCTTTATCCCTCTGAGGCTATCTTATGTGTAAAGAGGTTAAGAAGTTTTAAGGCATTGGAATAATTATTCCAATTATCTGAACTGGAAGCATCTTAATAAGGAGATTTCGGATCACCCACATTTTATTATGCAGTGTGATAAGGTTCTCCCTAGGTATGCTTTTTTTAAGCTGTATATTATCCACTTGCCCTCTAGGGACATTTGGATGAATACTCCACCTTGGGGTAATACGAATCACATTAAGTGGTACACTGATGGCTCCAAGATGGATAATGGTACTGGTGCTTTTGTTTGCTGTCCTGAGGATGGTACTTCACTTTCCTATCCTTTGGGGAGGTATGCTACTGTCTTTCAGGCTGAAGTCTTTGTAGTCCTTATGTGTTGTAGGACTTGCATGAATAGGAACTATAAGAATTGATATATTGACATTTAATTTGATAGTCAGGCTGCCCTGTTGGCTTTACAGAAGTCAGTAATGACTTCTTCTCTTGTTTGGGAGTGTTATTTCACTCTGTGCTCTTGCTGCTAACAATAAAATCTTCCTATATTGGGTACCAGGTCATACTGGTATCCTGGGAAATGAGTTAGCTGATGAGCTGGCTAGGAAGGGTTCTGATACACCTTTTATTGGTCCTGAACCTGTCCTGAGTATTTCTGGTAGTTTGTTGAGGGGTACTATTTTCTCCATCATGAGAAATTTGCTGGTAATCCTAGTGCAAGGGCTAAGGAGCTCATGAAGCTTAATAGAAATGGCATCAGCAAGGTGATTGGTCTCCTTACGGGACATTGTCGCTTAAAGAGACATCTTTATGTCATGGGTATTGCTAGTGACCCATTTTGTAGGGGTTGCAAGTACAAGGAGGAAACTGCAACACATATTTTATGTGAATGTGAAGTCTTCTCTGCCTATAGGTTTGAGCACCTGGGGCGGCATATAATTGAGCCTTGGGAGCTTCAGGATATTCCGGTTAGGTGTCTGCTGGGTTTTCTTTAAACCACAAGTCTTTTTAAAGATTAGGTTTTGTGGGTTAGTACAATAGACCTCTGGTCACAGTGCTTGGTTTCTTGTAAACCGCCCACTCATAATTAATTCATTCATTCAAATGATCATGGGGTTGTTCCCACCAATCAAAAGAATAATATAACTGCAGCGATATAAGTACTATCTCTTAGAGACTTGGATCATATCATTAAAACAAAACACTTGTTCTGGAAAATGATAGATCTCATTCCAAAACAACGAATCAACAAAGCAGTAACACTCTTGTGGACAGCAATATAGCATTCACTGGCGATTCAACCTTTCTCTTGGCTTTTCACCCAGCCTGTGCACAGCCAGCCATACAGATCACCACTCTTCCTCTTACATTTTCCGAATTTGCCTCTTTTTGATCGGTGCACAGAGGAAAAACCACGACCAATAGCATGATGTGCTAGTGACATCATGTTAAAAGAGAGAACAGGGGAAAAAGAAATCAGAGAAGCAAAAGAAATATGGCAAGTGAAAAAGAACAAAGTTAACAATTTAACTTATTTTATTTACACAAATATTTTACTTAAAAACTGTCTGAAAATTTAAATTCTTGGTGCAAAAGCAAACAAAATATACCAAGTAGCCATAAAAATATTACTTTTTAAGAATAGACAATACTAATTGCTAGAGAAGTATGTAATTAATGGCCATTTTTTAATTACAGGATGGCAATAATCTGGGAAATCGTGGAAAAATCGTGGTTATTTTAATATGGAGGGTACTAATGTATAATTATCTCATTAAAACATAATAAAAAATTATATACAAATAAAAGCAAGAAAAATTGTCAAAGAAAACTGTAGGATCAAATGTAAAATGTAAGTAAATAAAAATCAAATTATAAAAATTTCAAAAACTTTAATAGCAAAATACTGCTATTTAATAGTTGGACAATAATTAGAAACATTTGATGAAAATCTATTAAGTATGAAAAACTCAATAAAGCAACATCAAATAATTATTTAAATCTAGGTTTTTAGAAAAATCAGAGCTAAATTTTTATTTTAATTAATAATTATTTGATTATTTATTTATTATTATTATTATTAATATTATAAACTTCATGTTAAAAAAATAAATAAAGAAAGTATTTCTCAAAACCCTGGAAGGAGGGGGGGGGGAATTGAAAAATTCAAAAAGCCCTGATAAAACACAATAATAATAATTAAAAAAAAAAAAAAAAAAAAAAAAAAAAGATGATAATGATAAAACCCAAAAAATCTACTGGGCAGGGTTTTCTCCAACCCTGGTAAAAATACCCAAAAATCATGTTCTAATGTTAATATGTTGTGCAATTAAAATGATTCATATTTTTATAATTTTGTTAATTTCCCCAACATTTTAAATTGTTAACCAATTGAAAAAAGAAAAAGAAAAATATTAAGATATTTTCTCCATAGTTTTTTGGATTGCAGTGGTTTAGCGAAAAATTATGGAATGCATATAATAGGTAACAGAATCATGGAAATCTGTCAAAATTAATCAGATAAAAATCGGGGAATTTTTTTTCTGAATTTTTGTAACCATCCTCAATTAAGAATTTCCAATTTACGTTACATTTTTAGTGCTATGCTAATAATTGTGATCAACAAGATGGAATAACATTAATTCATTTAAGTTAAATTAAAAAAAAAAAAAAGGGGGGGGGGGGGTTAAGACAGTTTGAGATTTAAAAAGAAAAAATCAGGATAATTAATTTTAAAGCATAAATTCTGAATTACTGAATGACTAATTATAAGCAAAACAAAAATAGTAAGGTTGCAGATTGAAGACTAAAAATTAACCTCTTTAAACTAGGTTAGGGAATTTAAAATGCCTGAGTGATGTCAAACTATTATTTAAAAAAAAAAAAAGCACAACAGAAATGAAAATAATGAGTACAAAACTTTGAATAAAACCACAATATGCAAAAACCAGTAGTGGCACCAGAAATTCCCCGACGGGGGGACACCACCTCCCTGACAGGGGCACTACATAAAGAGAGTTTATTAATATAAGTATTCATCAAAAACTGCAAAACTGTTAATATTTGTACCATTCCATTTGTTAGTACTCCTCGTGGTTTTGGAGATCACCGTGCCACAGACAGACATTTTCTAAAAATATCGGGGTCAAAACGTGTTCTGGACTTCTCAAAACGTGTATATTAATGGAAAACTGGAAGCTGAAAATTTTTACGAATCCAATACTTTCTTCTATTGAATACAGAATGGAAAAACTGGAATGTTCCAAATTTGTACAAGTAAAGAAAAATGCTGCCAAAAGTAGAAAAACTGAAAATTTTGTATCCCCCCCCCCCCCCCCCCCCCCGAGAGAGATTTTAGGAGTATCCCCCAATGGGGGGTCACAGACTCTCCCCCCGGCCCCCTAGCTGGTGCCATCCCTGCCAAGAACTCACATTTGTTTCAAATCGATATCTCTTCCACTGTATTTTTCTGATGCTTGGAAATTACCACTCACATGACTTTGGTTTTCGTTTAGTTTTGACTTTTTGTAAGAGTTTATTTTAATTTTATTTATATTGACATTCAGTTTTATTTGTTTTTGCTCTTCATTGCAATATACCTTTTGCATTGCTGCTTTGATTGCAGCACTCGTGCCTACTGTGTTCACCTGTCAAAGGATTGCGTTTTCTTTCGACCCAAAACAATTGTTGCAGGTTCTTGTATATTATAGTGTTTATTCAAAGTTTTGTACTTATTAGTAATGTCAAACTCCTACAGTACTTCAACCCTGGTAAGAAGCAATAACTGTGTAAAATTTACTTAAAATTGGTTCAGTGGTTTGGGAGGGGATGTAAGACTTACATACCCACGTATATAAAACGACTTTTATTTATATGAAGGTATACAAGAGTTCAGCTATCAGTTTGGATTGTAATTCAGCAGTTGGGGATAGGGGTGGGGGTTAACCCCCCACCCCTATCCCCAACTGCAAAACGTAAAGAAAATCAACATTCAAAACGTAAAGAAAAAAAGAAAAAAAAGGTGTTTAACTAAATAATCACATTTAGGGAATGAACTCTAAAAAAAAAAAAAAAAAATTGTCAATTAGCAGTAAAATTGTCCCTATTTTGGTAATTATCCACAAAAACTTTTTCTAAATAATGTTTTGCATTTTAGGCTGCTTGGGTAGGGAGTCGCTTTTCCTTCTAAATTTCCTTTGTAAAATTTATTTTTCGATATTACTATGGAAGATATTAAGGTGATTTTATTTCTTAAAATAATATGTAACCTTATAATACTAACACCCCCCCCCCCTAAAAAAAAAAAAAAAAAAAAAAAAAAAAGGAAGGAAGAATTTTGAGTGTGAAGTTTACTTTTCATTTAGCTATTTCAATTTATTCTTAAGCAAGCTTCCTAATGTTATTTGCTCAATTAACCTTGCTACCCTGTTGAAAAAATTTCATGTTTTACCTGTATGGGTCTAATCGACCCAGATCATAATATGCTTAGTTAGACCATAAGAAATGTTTTCTACACATTTTTTCTATGTATGTATTATTACTGTTTACTGTTAGAAACATTTTAATTCATTTATAATTCCTCCCCCCCCCCTTCCCCTCACCTTTCCCAGATTCCTAGTTGAATCCAATTTCCGAAATCTAAAACTGACCTACCAAATCAGGATGATTGTTAATTTTCTTGTAATAACCACATAATATATGAGAAAGGATACCTAAAATGGATTTATGTAACAATTTTCAAGAAAATTGTTAGAGCCGTTTTTGAGATACCAACTTTTACAAAAACTTGGTATACTCAATTATTGACCAGAAAACAATAATTACATACAAAAGTACATATAAAAGGGAGTTAATATGGTGAATTTGAAAAAAATCCGTACAGCCGTTTTTAAAGGAACGCAATTGCAAGATTTGAAATTGAACTATTTATACAGGGCATCTGTCAATTTTTCTGAACTAACCAACTATATCATTCGAATGGACATCTAATAGAGTGCTTATATAGCAAATTTAAAGAAAATCGTTAGAGCCGTTTTTGAGATATGGACTTACAGTCTACTTCCAGTTTTCCAATTTTCACCAAAATTTGGAAAATTTATCTGTACACTAGACCTGTCTCAATTCTGAAGTTTTGTAGTTCTATCTTTATTAGTTTTGGAGATATGATAGCCAGAAGATTCCACACATGCATACATACACACACACACACGCTGACCAATTGCCAAAAATTATTTTTTTGGACTCAGGAGACCTTAAAACGTGGAAATCAAGTGAAATAAATTTATTTCAGAATATTTAATTGGTTTTTCATGCATCTGTATGCATGTAAATAAATATAGATCGATTAGACCCATTCAGGTAAAATGTTACTTTTTTATTTTTACAGTACAAAAAAAAAGAAAAAAAGAACGATGAATCAGGGAAACGTCACATATTATGTGAATACATATATTTGAGGAGTACATGAAGTTTTAAAAATCAGACTTAAAATCTTTGGGTGATATCACAAAATCTTTTTTAAAAATGGGTATAATTGACCGATATAGGATAGAAAGGTTAAAAAATTATTTTTATTAGAATGGACAGTTGAGCACTGTTTTTCGTTATAAAGTTAGCAGTGCATTTCCTACCAAAGTGCTATTAAATTAAATATATGTTATAATATTATGTAATAGATAAGAGTCCTTACTAGTTAATTAGTCTAATTCCCTTAAGGGCGGGGTAAGGGTTTCAGTGTAAAAAAAAAAAAAAAAACACTTTTCTGCGATTTTTTTTTTCTCAAATATAGATTGAGCAATTTCATTCGAACCTTTTGTACATTATTGAGCATACTTTTGACAATGTTGTGTAATTTTTTCATGCAGAATTATTGAATCATAAGCCGGTAACAGAGCTTCCCCCAGAACGTCTTGGGAAAAAAACAATTTGCGGTGTTCACCATAACTCGGCCGGAAATTATCTGAAAATAAAAAACCATGAAAATTAGTTAAATTATAATCAAATCTTCCCCCCAACGTTCTCTGATAATTTTTTTTTTTCATTTAAAAATTTTTGGCGGCCATCAAAAGTGTGAACTGTTATTTTCTACGAAAAATTCTGCAATTTTGTGGGTGGGAAACACCCTTAATGTAAAAAAAAATAAATAAAAATAACTAAACGTTGGGGGGCGGTATTTTATATGTCAAAAATGTGTACAAAGTTTGAAATGAATCGGTCAAGTAGTTTTTAAATGGCAGTGAACACGGACTTTGAAAAAGTAGTTTTGAGAAAAACGCGTCTAAAGTTTATGAACTAAAAAAGTGAAGAAATTTTTTTTTTCCAACTTACACAGAATCATCAATTCCAGCTCCATACAACAGACTTCCTGCGGCATTGTCGATGTCTTCAGCCTCTTTTCTCTCAAGTCTTTGTTTTATTCTGGCTTCTTTGCTCTGCTGCTCAGCTTGAATCTCAGCCCTGTCAATGCGATTGCTGTCCGCGAATGTCGCATAATCATGAGCCCTTGGGCCGACGCTGACGTTCATGTCAGACAGAAAAGTTAGGAAAGCACCAGCACCTTCATTGAAAGTGCATACAGCTACATAAGATGCAACTTCAACAATTTGTCTGCTGCCAGATAATTTTTTCGGTGCAATTCTCCAAATCAGCTGGTTCAAACTTTCGTTGGCATTTTGAGTAAAGCCTCCAAGACACCTTTCTAGAAGTTCGTCTTTACTCAAATCTTCATAAATCTTCATATACCTGTTCGACAGCTGCACTGCTATCCCGACCGCCCGCAGCTGTTAGAGTTATAGCGTTAAAGGCCAGGAGATTAATAAGACAATAACTTTAAGAATATTGCTTATATCGGCTTAAAATTTTAAGGACATATTCTTGAAATGTTAAACAATAAGATATGACAAAAAAAAAAATTCGATTTTTCGAAAGTGAAAACCCTTACCCCGCCCTTAATTAAACTTTTTAAATTTCCATCAAGTGGTAGAGTAATATCAATATTGGAATTTAACTCAGTTTCTGTGAAAGAAATTTGAAAAAATAATTGTAATAATTTGTAATATAGCTTCATATATATATGTATATATATATACACACAGGGTGGCTACTAAATATTCGGAAAAAGGAGTGAAATGAAAATAGCAAAATGACAAAAAAATTTAAATCTTTTATTTTTTCAACAAATAGTGTCTTAACAATTATTTTCTAAGATCAGTTTTCCAAATGACCGCCATGAGCTTTGATGCAAGCTTCGATCCTCTTTGGTAGTGATGCAGTAGTCTGGATCTAAATCATCCTATTTAAGGCTATCCAAATTTATGATTTTCCATGTTCATAATCATTCATCTAAGATCCCCTCACTGAAAAATCCATTGGATTCAAATCAGTGCTGTTAAAAAGCCACATTTATTTTGACAGATAGGTTTTCACTTTAACATCAAAGAAGACAAGCATTGATTTGGCTACATGGCCAAAACCCATTCTTGCTGAAATGTCATAGCTGAGTGATTTTGCTTCCATGGAAGTATGGCATTTTTTTTTTTTTTTTTTTTGTCGTTGAAAACCAGTTGAGTTTTTTTATTGACACCGATCAAAACCCAAACCATCAAACTTTTTGTAAACAAAGAATATTTTATCAATTTTTCATTTTCTGGAGTTTTTTAGAGCTCAGGCATTGCCATTCTTACAGAGAATGCCTTCCGAGGACTGAGTGACGTCACGCTATCTAGGTTAAGAAATGGTTCAAGAGTGCAGAAATACTAAGCTGGACCCTTAAATATGAGATTGTTTAAAGTATTTGTAGAAGAAATATAGTAATTTTTTGAATGTTTTTTAATTAAATATATATATTTGCAGTTATTTACTAATAGATATCATTATGCAATTTCATTACTTAAAATTTTTTGTTTGAATCATATGTAAAATTAAATTATCTCTTTTTGCTTAAAATAGTAATATAATTGAATTATTATTTGTAAGTTGGATATTTAACATAAGCGTACCGAAATTGAATCTAAATAACACAAAAAAAAGATTTTAAAAGAAATGTTATAAGCATCTTGTTATTTTTTATACTCACAGGAGAGTGATTTTTTTTGTGATTTTATTATTATCGTTATTTGCAAAATTCAGCATATTATTAATTTATTTTATAATTTAATTCGTTGATCAAGCATTCACAATATCCCTAGACATAGGCGTAAACTACGGGGGGGGTGTGGCCCCCCCACTTTTAAATCTTCGGGGGGCGGCCTCCCCGGGAAGTAAATTTTCAAGATGGGTATCTTTCAAAAGGTCTTGTTGATAATAGTATTATTTAACTAGGAAAAAAAATTTGTGCATGTGGGGGCATCGGTTCCCCCCAACTGGGGGGGGCAAAGTTTCAAGATGGGTATCTTTCGAAAGGTCTCGTCAATACCTTTAAAACGAATGGTCGAACCATAAATCTGTGATAATTTAAAACAAAGTTATCGATTTTTTTTTACTTTTAATGAAAAAAAAACTTAGAAAATTTTTTTTTCTTTTTTTTTTTTTTACGAAATTTAACCAGACTTAGTATTTAGTTGGTCCCTGACATAAACTGGTGCTGATTACATTTGGGGATCAATCGCTCAACAGGTGGCGCTGTGATCTCATGTTTTCTAAATTTTTAACATGGCAATAAAGGACAAAATTTCGTATAAATGTACATAATGAGAGTTATTTTTAACTTGTGATTGTAAAATTAATATGAGTTATTGATAATAGTAATAGTTAACTAGGAAAAAAATTTTGTGCATGTGGGGGCATCGCTTCCCCCCCTGGGGGGGTAAATTTTGAAGATGGGTATCTTTCGAAAGATCTCGTCAATACCTTTAAAATGAATGGTTGAACTATAAATCTGTGATAATTTAAAACAAAGTTATCGATTTGTTTTACTTTTAGCAAAAAAAAAATTTTTTTTTTATTGTTACTGATTGAATATGTATTACTTTTAACAAAAAAAAAACTTTGAAAAAAAATCGTAATTTTTTTTTTTTTTTTTTTTTTTTTTATTGTTACTGATTAAATATGTATATAGGAAAATATAGAAGAAAGTCTTGTGGTGGCCACAACATACTAGTTTCATATGTATGTATGAAAAGAAATTAGTCTCTATTTTCATTAATGAACTTATTAGTTCAGTAGCCAGGTTCAATCCAGTCATTTATCACCTTTAGAATTTTTTTAACTTAAAGTTACAGAAATTGTATTTCTCCTTATTACTTTTTGATAAGATTGATATCAGTTTGGATTAAATATTTCTTTTTCTTGCCTACAGATTTGTTTCATTATTTTATTCATTACTTCACAATTAGATCAGTTTTCCTTTTTCTTGCCTACTGATTTGTTTCATTATTTTGTTCATTGCTTCACAATTAAATCAGTTGTGTTTTTCCCTTTAGAAAGTTAAAATTTTTATAAAGAATGCATTTTAATAGCCGTATTGTTGGTATCACATGCGAGGGGCCCACATGAGGGGTATCACATGCGATATATATAAATTATGCGATATATATAAGTTTTTTAAATCTTATTTGAACATATAGCTCCACTGAAACTCGCCCCCCCAGATTTTGTAAAAAGTTGACACCTATGTCCCTAGATGAACTAAATTTTCTCGTATTCTTTCAAACTTTCTCGCTGGATGTAAAAAATAAAAATTCTTTAAATAAAATATAGTACATATATCTTAAAATTAGAATTATTTCTTGTAGCAAATCTTTTAATGGCTGTTTCAATTTCAGCATAAATTCTTCCTTTTTATATATACCTTTTTCGTAAACGCTCACTCTTTGCTAGAATAATAAAGCAAAATTATCGATGTAAGCAAAAATATAAGCCAAATAAGTGAAAGACATTTTACAAATAAACTCAGTTTTACTTTTTTTTTTTTACTTTCTGTCTTCCTTTTTTTTTTTTTTTTTTAATCATTTTTGCATCAAAAAAAGTAAGATATAATAATTTTTCTTTTCTTGAAACAGAATGCTATCTACTTATTTTCACTTCTTTAGATAAAATTCCATATTGGTATACACTGGTGCGATTAAAATGTAAATAATGTTTGGTATGATTAAAACATAAATATTCTAACTACTTTTAAGTAGTTAGAATATTTATGTTTGAGCGAATATTGAATAAAACAATATACATAGGAGTACATCTGTTATTCTAATTCTTAAAAATTGAATTATTGAAAATAATTATATGCAATAAATTGACTTTAAAATGCTACATATTCAATCTTCACCTTCCCCCACCTCTCCTCACACACACAAAATAATATTTTAATAAAAGTTATTATTATTGTTATTATTATTTTAATAATATAGCATTATAAACTCAAGATATTGTTTCTTATATTGATCAAAATGTTATAGCAATTTTCTCCAAAATCTTAATATTACTTTTTACCAACATAATTAAAAAAAATATCTGTTACTAATAACATTTATTGATTGAATTATAACAATAAATATATATTTTTTTTAGACAGCATTACATAACGATTTAAACTGTCAAAAAATATCACATGTCACATAATGAGACACTGATATGGTGTTTTTAATTTAAAACTTTACCTTTGCATTAACAAAATACTCAGAAACTTTTGGACAGCCCCTACCTGCCTGGACTTGGCCAAGCTTAATGGGTTTGGAGTGCTGTATTAACAAAATACTCATATTATTTGCTTAAAAGTTATCTAATTTGACACATTCGAAAAGCTCCTTAATTAAAAATATTACAAATTTAGATTTATGCAAATCATTTTCTAAAATTAATCTTTATTAAATACTAATGGATGACTATAGTTTATATATATATATATATTTTTTTTTTTTTTTTCCTGGTAGTGAAATACCTCCAGTGAGATACTTTTAAGTACTCAGGGAATTTGGATTTTGTTTAAAAAAAAACTCAGGGAAAATAAAATTTTTATGTCAGGGAAAAATAGATTATAAATTCTGGAAAAACAAATATTTTCTTCCTCTCAAATTATATTTTTCTTGTTTAGCTTCATATCAAAATTAAAATGATAAAGTGAAAAATTGTGAAAATATGCATGTAAACAATGATTTTTACTTGAATTTCCATTATGCTCAGCAGTAACATGACATCATACAGTGGGAGTAGATGTATATTCTCATCTGTAGAGGAGCATTTCTTGTCGCTAATATTTTCTTGAAAATTGTCTGGGAAATCAGGGAATTTTTTTTCCTATATTTGAGTATGAACCCTGGAGCTGCTTGACTAAAAAGTTGGGCAATGATTTTGGGAATTTTTAGTGACTTACACAGTAAAAACTTTCTTATTGAACCACAAAACATCTTCGATGCATCACACTCAGAAAAAATCACAGAGTTTTTGGCATTTATCCAACTGATTTTGCTTTCCCTAATCACTCAAAAACTGCTCATTGAGTGAACGATAGCTTTTAAAATCTAGTTTGTTGTGAACAATCTTTTCAACTGATTGGTGCAAAATTTTGAGGTCTTTTGTTGTTTTGTTCATACTACTGACTCCGTTGTTGCAGTCAGTTTTTTTCTTGATGATTCTATGAACTCTCCAGGTGTTCACAGTTGGGTTTTATCCTGATTTTGGCTTCTTCACTGTATCATTGAGCTTCCATAGCTTAAACACAACACAGACCATCAATTTAGGAATTGTAAGTGTCTTTACTATAACCATTGGTTTCATCCTAGACTCATGAAGACAAACAGTAGCTTCTTGGCGCACGGATACTTTCTTTTCCTAAAATACAAGACAAATTATTTTAATAAATAATATTCAGAGGTAAAAGCAACATAGCAAAAAAGGTGTTATAATGAAATAGGTAGTCCATAAAAGCTTTTTAAAAAAATTTCCGGAACTTAGTAGCTACCCTAATAATAGATTTTTGCATTATTTTGAGGAAAACTTAGATTGTTTCAGAAGAAATTTCTGAGATCTGAACATTTTTTGAACCCTTGAAGAGATCTATTTTCAGTGAATTCTTAGGATATGTACATAAAATTATAATGTAAAAATCACTTGTCAGTGCAACCTAACTATTTCGGCTAAGTTGGCCTATTTAAGTTTACTTTCAAAATTTATTGTTATCATAATGCTATAAAACATAAAACTATGAATGATCATACATAATGATTCAAAAATTTTGTTTTAAATTGGAGTAAAATATATATGCATATACAATTACCACAATACTTAAATAAAATATTTTTTAAGAATCTCTTTTTTTTTTTTTTTTTTTTTTTTTTTTTAAGGGGGAGGGGGGGAGAAAGATAGTAGAAAAAGATTAATTTTTTAATACCAAAGTTACATCTTTAAACAAAGTAGTATTAATAGTATTATTATTATTATCATGTAATAATTTAAGGCTGTATTATGTCAGTGGGGGAAAAGTTCCAAATACAACTAATGCTAATTTCAAGCCCTGGTCTTAATGTGCTTTCATGTTGTCAAAGATTAGGGAAAGGGTTGTGAAAAAATAGTGTTGCCACTTGAAAATATGTGAAATAATTTGGTGTATCACTCACACGACTTTCTCTTAACCTGCATTTCATTACTTAGTGATGCCGTTTGGGTTTCAAAATTCTGGGTCCTTTTTTCAAAAAAATGGATCCCCACATAAATGAATTTATATAAAGATATAAATTTAAATTTTATCTCATTGTAGATGAAAAACAATTTTTCATGAATTTTTAACTAGCTCTTCTTGAGACTCTGTTAAAATTAATATTATGTAGAAGGTGGTTGCTGTTAAGAAATAATTGAAAACATTTAGTTCAATGCGCTCTGGAAGGGAAAAAAAAAAAGAGAGAGAGAGAAATAAAATATAGTATAATATAGCTAATTATTATTATTTTAAACTAGAAACATTTTTAAAAAGTCCTTGGAATAATCAGCATTAAGAGAACAAAATATTTTTTTTTTTCTTTTTGAGGTAGGAGGAATTTTGAGATGAGCAGATTGATTTGCAAACTTTAGTTACACATTCCACTTCAAATATAGTAAAGAATTAATTATCCGGCAATTGCAGGACTAATCTGATTCTGGTTATCAAAATTTTCTGGATATCAGCTCCAGCCAAATACGGGAATATCATTTCCACAAAAGCTACGCCCATTCCCCTACCCTCCTTTAACCACAAAATAACTTACCAGTGAACTGTACTGATAACTTAAATAATGAATTAGAGAAAAGGTAAAAGAAGTGTACTTACTTACCTGTAAAAGATATTATTTTTGCTTAACACAGCAAACACATTTTTTTTTTTTTTAAGTTTTCTCAATAATAAAGTTTCTTCAATCTTAATACAGACATATGTTCCTGTAATCACGTTCGTACATCCATTTCTTTTGTTTTTGTTTTCTTTCAACGAACTTAGAATGCAGCTGGATGATGCAGTTCAATGTATTGGCACTTTAACTGGTAACGTTTTCGTATTGGAACTTCATTTTCATGTTTCAGAACTTTATGTTTGTTTTCGCATCAGCCACTTATGTGTGCATATTGAATTGGCAAATTATATTTGAATTAGGAATGTTTATGATTTTTTGAAAGAATGATTTTGCGACCATTTTTCAAATTTCATTTTTCTGCTAAGCTTTGACATAATGCACACATTGGCGATTTGTTGCCCGGTGATGTGATGCTATTCGGTATATCGTGCACTTTTTACTGATGATCTTTTTGCATCAGAACTTCGTTTTGTCGTCTCGGAGTCGGAACTTTGTTTTTGATTTTGCACAGGCCGCTCTTTTCTGTTTATCGTATAGGATTGGTTTGGATTTGGGAATAAGGCCAATTGAATGCTGTAGTTCCTAGGCCTGAGGAGAAGTGCCCTCCGTTGGGGGTCTTTCCAAGGGGTCCTAGTCCATATTTATGCATTTCGGAGAAAACCACAGAAAACTTCGAATGACTCGGCCAACGAGCGCAACCTGGGATCGAATCCAGCACCTCACATTTACCAGCTTTTGAGCTCAAAACTGCTCGGTCGCTGGTGGGCATTTTTATTTTATCATATAGGATTGGTTCTTTTTCCTTTATGATAAAATGGAGTTTTAAAGGCTTTTTTTTTTTTTAATTCTTCAGAGCAGAATGCCCTAAAAATATAAGGAAAATATCAGTTTTTAACAAGAAATATATTTTAAAATTTACTTTTTATTCCTTTTTCCAATTTGATTTTTTTTTTTTTTTTTTTTTTTTTTTTTAAGAATGAAAATTATGCATCCTATAGTACCCACCACAATAAATTTTTTGCATCCTGCCTTCGATTTTTCACTTAACTACTTGCTGTATCGCGTAAATGGCATCGCTAATAAAGGGTGTCCAGGAATTACTGTCTGAAAATTAAAACTTACACATATCGAAAGTAAGGAAAGAAAAATTAAAGTAATTATTTGCATATGAAAATAAATTTATTTAATCACAAATTAATATATTCATTTGACACCACTGGTGCCGTAATCACCAACTAATCGCAAGTTCCACTTGAAGTGTCGCAACAGGTTTTTCCCATGCTTTTCTGCTACTAACTTCGAGATCTTTAGCCATTCCTTTCTGAAAGCTGCGAAATTCGAGAGGTTTTTCCTTCTTCTTTTGTATTCTAACTTGCATAGTGCCCAGAATTTTTCTATATGGCAACATTGTTGAACATTTGGCAGATTGTCTGCCTTGCGCACATATTCAATATTTTTCTCTTTCAGATGTGACTTCACAATTTCGAAGTAATGACTTGATGATAAATCTGCTCAAAACAACAGCTTTCGTTTGTCTCTCTGAGAGTTAAAAAATTTCAAAAACGGACCTTGCAGGATGTTTTTAGGTATCTTTCTCCATTCAAATTCTGCTTTGAAATGAGTGGTTCGCTGATGCTTCCGTCTTGTGATATCGCTTGCCAGACGAGAAAATTTTCCTTTCTTTTAACTTTGGAATCATCTGGGATTGCCACACCAGGAATGTCATTCCAAAATTCTTTGCATGGAATCTGTTTATAATCATATGGCACATAAGTTTTCTCATTCATTATTATGAATTTTCCACCCCCTGATTTCACAAGTTGTTTGTACAGTTTCTTGCAGCCCTTTTTTGTCCTTTCAGCCTGATTATTTTTATATAGAGGTTCAGAGGATTTAGTCCTAGTTACAATACCCATCTTTTTCTTCAGTTGATGAACGGATGATTTTGATATTCCAAGTTTCATGGAAGTTTCTCTGTTTGAAAGGGATAAATCTTTAATGAGAAGACGCTTCAACTTTGCAGCAGTGCGAGATGTGCAGACTTTTGGAATTCGACCTGATGATTGTGAATAGTGAATACTGCATGTCCTAGTATACTGTTCGAATGCTTGATCGATGAATCGTTCCTTGAGTTTTGAAGTGATTTCTTGTGACTTTCCTGTTAAAATTGTGATCCTGGAAAAAACCAATAATTTGATTTATTTTAATTTGGTTACTTTTTGTTTTCATCTTGATCTAAAAAGAAAAATATTTTATCAGTTTAATTTTGAATGTTTCGCTTATCTTTTAAGAAAATAGAAATAAATCTTAGCTATTAAAATATATATATACAGTAACCGCCGCTTAATAAAATCACTGGTTAATAAAATCAGCCGCTTAATATGATCAAATCTCCAGGACCGGAATCAAATCAATACAAACTACTTTTAAAGCCGCCGCTTAATAAAATCAGCATCGCCGGTTAATAAACTCAAAAATATCATTTATGCACACTAAAAAATTTTTTTATTTACATTGTGATTTTTTTTTTTTTAATAGAAAAAGAAATTAAAGCACAACAAACCCTACGTTATCGCTCATTGTTCAAGATTTTATACTTGCAGCACAGTTACAAATTAAACACGCCCCGCAACTTATCTCCGGAACAATTTCAAGGAACGTATTTTTCAAAGCGCAGTAATAAAATATAAATCTGATTTTTTTTTTTTTTTTTTTTTTTTTGTCTAATTATTAGAAGGCAATTTCTAGTTCTTATTTTGAAATTACTGTAATTCATAAGGTTTAAACGGAAAGATTTTAAATTTATAAGAACAGCGTGAACTTTTGGTAAAGTAATGATGATTTTCCTCTAACGAAAGTGCACGGGAACTTACAATGCGTTTAATTTACTTATATCGAAGAAACAATTATTTAATTATCTACCAAAAATTAATTAATAGTGTTTACTAATTATATTATTTGTTACCTTTTGAAGTTTCTTTCGAAATTCAGGGAAGTAATACCTTTTTCTTAAGGGCAGGAACGTTCGCCGGATATAAAAATCAGCCACTTAATAAAATCACTTTGGCTCAGAACGAATGTGATTTTAATAAGCGGCGTGAACTGTATACATATATATGCCGTTTAATTTTCAGACAGTAATTCCTCGACAACCTTTACTAAAAATATTGCATATTAAGTCTTAAGTTCAATAGTATAAGATGAGTGTACTTTTGAAATAATCTAAAATTGGTTTAGAAACAGTTTTATTTGACATTTAATTTTGCATGAGGGAAGCTACCACCCCCCCTTAGCCCCCTGTTCAATTATAGTGCATACAATTATTAAAAACAAATAATCAAAGCTGTTATTAATTTTCTTTCAAATTTACTAATCTCTATCAAAATTTTAAGTGACCACCTATCACAGACTTCAAAATACCAAATTTGAATTTCTAACAGTTATTTGTTTTTAAGTTAAACTGATAACAGATATACATACAGATCGACTACTAAAATTTAGACTTTCATAATCAGGGCACCTCAAAACGTGATATACAAAAGATAACAGTTGAAAATTCAAAAAAATACTTTGTTTACAGCATGCATATGAAAAATTAATCTTGCTTCCTGAGCAGTGGTCATCGACATTGTAAAATGTAGCAATACACTTCCATCAATTACGTTCAATAGAATAGAACGTAACGCAAAAGGAATTACAATTCCCGCAGTTTCCATGTACAGCCCCCAATATATCCAAATACTTTGGGTAGCCTTGTAAATGAATGATGAATGGTATCCGTATCACAATTTGCACAAAACATACTTTTGTGTATTTTAAAAAAAAGATGCATTCCTTTTTTTTTTTTTTTTTTTTTTTAAGTCAGCCTATGGATCTTAAAGTGAAAATGAAAGATGTTCTCTCCTTTAAATTCCCCTATAATATAAGAAAACCACTTTCTGAAATAAATTTCAAAAAAGCAAATTTATATATTTGCAAATTTATATATATATATATATATATATATATATATATATTTAAATGAATAATTCCCTAGAAGACATATTCATGCTAAAAAGTGGAAATTGTAAATAGAAAAACAGAATTTTGTAGTAACAAACGTATTCGAGTAATTATATTTTTAGTTTTCCTTTTAAAAAAAAGACTAAGCCTGCTTTTTTATTCTAAGTAATAGTTATAAAATTCTGCACAAAATAGAATTTATTTTAATTCAATAGGAATTTTTAATCTATTCTTCCATATAAAATAAATTCATGAAGCATCTGCATTTCATTCCCTACCACTGATTACTATATTCACATCTTAAAATCTCTTTGGTATAGCTTTAGCATAAGAACCCCTTAACAGCTTTTAAATTTTCATTGTCATTGTGGCAATGAATTAAAATTCATTGCAATAATAAGCATCTTGGCGAGAAACGTCCAAGCTACATCGGTGCCGAATTTCAGATTTTACCAAGAGGTTCTATACTGCAACTGTTCCATTTCTTTATCTTATTTTTTCTCAATTTTATTTAAATTATGTGAAAAGAAAATGTTTTTTTTTTTTTTTTTTTTTTTTTCTGACATAAAAATAAATATATTTACTTATTTTTTGGCTTTTTTTTTTTTTAATAATTTTAAAAAGGGGTTTTAATTTAATATCTTACTTTTATTCATGATTATAGAAGAAAATAGTTTTACAATTTACATCCCGATTTTATTACTTTAAATTTGATGCTTTTGCAGATAGACTTTCTTTCACGTAAAGTAAGAAAAAATTATAGAATTTCTTTCATGTAAAGTAAGAAAAAATTATTTTATTTTTATTTATTTTTCATTTAATATTATTACAGTAGTAAATTCTGCAGTTGAATCACTGATTGTAGTTGTGTGGGTTAAAACCAAGTACCTAGATTCTACATGTATCATAGAATATAAAGCCTTATATACAATAATGTATCTAAATTCTTTTGTTTGTTTATGTGTGCAAACTAATAGCGAAATGCATATGATTTTGAATAAGAAACGTGCTATTTTTACCTGAAACAACCTGTATATTTTTCAAGACAAGCTACAAATATTTTCGGAAATCAGAGACTGAACAGACAGGCAGTGAGAAAATCAAGTTAAAGTTATAAACATTTTTTAACAAAGCAAAATATCATGTTATATACTAATCTATAAAATTATGTAAAATAAATGACTATAGAGACACGTTTTATTATTTACCCTTTTCATTAAATAAAGAGGAATGCTTGGCCTGGAAAAAATCAAACTTGGCCCCACCCAGCCTGAACATACACAAAAAATTGAGCTTGAGTCTGGCATGGCCCGGGGATATAAAATAATATGAAGCCGGAGATCAAATTTAGAAATTCGGTCCGAACCCACCTGAGGTCCAGGCCAGGTCTCAAATTCAGGTCTGTGCAAACTTCTAGTTTGAGTACTATTACAGTTAATATATCTACCTAATCATAAATCTATAAATACAGTAATCAAAGTAACTAAAATAAATATTATATGTAAAGGATGATGAGAAAAAATATTTTTAAATGAAAAATCAAATACTATTACTGGTTTAAATTGCTTCAATCTATAATTAAAATATTAAATTAAAATTCTGATTACTGTCTCACAGAAAAATTACAGAATCTCATAAAATTTTGAGCGATATTTTGATGAAATCCTACAAATTTCCTTTCTTTGTACCCTGAGTATTCAGAATGATTTAGTAGTACATTAAATGCATTGATGTGGGGGTGGGGGGGGGGGAGACTTCTAGTCCTACACCTGGCTACAGTCTACTAGCCTTCTCCATTTATTTTGCTCATTATGTGATAAACATACCATTTATAAAGCTCTGATAAATGCTGAACAAACAAATATTTTTTAATCAGTAACCCATCTCTGCAAAACTTATTGCTTGTTTTTTTTAATTAGAAAATATATTTGAATAATTGTACAAAGCTTCATTTGTATATTTGCAAATTTAGTAAATTAACTAAGGATTATTTTAATTATGGAAGAGATGAAGGATTCTCAATAGAAAAGCAAGTATGCAAAGCATTATATACACTTAAAAAAAAAAAAGAAAAAAAGCAGATTCAATAAATAAATAAAAACGTTTCACATATTGCATTTGTATTGCTAACCTTCCAACTCAACGTAAAGTCATTAGATCTGCCATGTTCTTTATGCGAGCCAAAGCTGTGTTACGAGTGCTCTTTAGCTGCCGCAGAAAAAGATCATATATGCATCTGCGGGAGCAGAGTGAGAGCTAATTTCAACAGGCGTTTAAGTGGAATCGCTTTCTCTCTTGCCTCCCACAAATTAGCGGAAGAAGGGGAAATGTGAGAGCCATGCATTTGCCAAGAATATAGGCATTAGTCAGGGGTGAAACTTTTCAGGGGCTACCCCTGAATTCAGGGTTTTTGAAATTTTTGCTGTTTCTGATTTTCATTTAAATTATTTTGTTTTTACAGAAATTTCTTATTTTGAATGTTTAATTTGCCTTATAATGTATTAAGAACTCTCCAAATATCATTTAATACAGGTAGCCATATGATATTTCATTATTAAATCTTCCCTATCTGCATGCAAATATCAGTTTTCAGGGTTTTTGCATGCTAGGTAGTTTCACCCCTGGTTAGTGTAGCATCCCTATATGATACATATTTAGAATACCGAGTTTAGACTTTCTGCTGCTATTTGTTCTTGAGATATGCTGATAACAGACAGACACACCACTAAAAACATGATTTTTGGATTCAGGTAACCTCAAAACGTGTAAATATGACAGAAACTCTCTTTCGAAAATTTTACCCAAAAACAATACTTTCTGTACCGTGTATATTAAGAATAAAAAAAGTTTCTTTTGCTGAACTATTTTCTAAAAACTATCAGTCTTATTGCTAAGCAAACATATACTAGGGTTTTCTGTAGGCTATTTTCTAAGGGCATAGCACCCTGCTCTTTACGTAGGATAGAACATATATTAATTTTCAGCAATAAATAAAAAATTAGAACTTTGAGGGGAAAGGAAAATCTCACCAAGACGTAATTAAAACCTATTTGCTTTTGAAGAATTTGACATTTCATTTTTCCTCTTGTATAAATTAAAAGGAGGTAGCTGTTTAGATGGTGCTTATTCACAAGCATTTTCACAATTATACTTCTACTTGAACGTTGAAATACATTAAGTTCACAATTTTCTCTTTAAAAAAAAGTAATTAATAAATAAATAAAAATGCTGAAAAAGTAAACTGTTCTTTTAAATAAATTTGAGGGGGAGAGGAGAGAATCTGTTGTTGATACAACTCAATCTTTGTTCTGGACCTAACTTAATCTTTGTTCTCTCATTTCAAATTGAAACTCTTCAAATGTAGAATACAAATAAATAGAGTTGCTTTTGCCCAACTGATCTGCCAGGCATATAGCATTTATGAGAGTGTCATAGAAACATTTTATGTGCTTGAACGATGTGAACCCACAAATAAGGGATAATTGTGATGTATGGAAATTATGCACTGATGTAGAAAAGATTAAACAAATTTAGACTATTTCTATAAATGTCTTGCCCCTAACCATTCCCTGATCCATCAAGTTTTCACCATCTTTGAGATGAGACTAAAAGAAAACATAAATAAAATTTTAAAACACACTTCTATTTCAAAATTTACTAAAAACTCTGAGCAAATGCGGATACAATATATATGTATACGATACTTTAGCGTCAATCAGGTGAAGTGGGCTAAAATTTAAAAACAAATTTTAAACTGGAACTGAGGACGCCTAATTCTGTTACTACTTGAGCAAATATCATCATCAGAATTATATATGTATGCTAAATTTCAGCTCAATTCGATGATAGGAAAGGAGTTAAAATTCGCAAAAAGAAAAGAACTGAAGTTGGAGATTTAAGATCCCCACCCGTAAGTGTATTTCTGTTTGGGCATGTGTTTCTTCAGAGTTATACACTTATGCAAAATTTCAGCCCGACCAAATGATAGAAATGAGTGAAAATTCAATTCTTAGATTTGGCCCACATATATATGCATCATAGCACACATAAACATGCCACATTAAATAAAAGCATATAAAAAGGTCATAGTTTTATGAGATTGAACACAATCATATCTTTTTTTTTTCCTTCCAGTCTAAACATTTAAATTTTCCACTTTATAAAATATTCTTTAACTTTTAATTTGTAAAGAAGAGAAATATTTTCAAGTTTTTCAGTGACGAATGGGTTACAACAATAATTTGGAAGTTGTCAATAAACTGAATTTAAAAAAATACTGTTTACAATCCTGTATTATTAGAGTGAAATGATCTGTAACTGTAGCAAATATTTACATTTGGCCCTGTACAGTTTTTCAATACATTTGTGTAACAATAGCATGTGAAATGAAAAAGTTATAAGCATTTACTTTTTAAAACTTCAATAAAATTCAACATGTTTTCTTTCATTTGTAATCAGCAAAGTTAGTTTTCAATGAAATTTTATGCTTTTTTCATATAAATTGAAAAAGAGTTTTACAAATAATATATTTCAATCGTAATACAAATATTATATATCTTATGAAATATAAGTAAGTATTTATATAAAAATTGCTTTAACTGCACATTTGTGATCAATAAAATCTTTTTTTTTTTTTTTTTGCAAAATTTGATAGCTAAATAAATAAACCATTTCATACTAAAAGTCTTATAAAATATTGTAAGAATTAAGAAAAATATGTGCAAAATAATACTAAGGTATTTTTCAGTTATTTAATAAAATTTATTTTTTATTAAGGAAATATTCAAAAATTGAAGTTTTCATCATAAGTAATTATATAATTACATTTAAATACATGAAGATATATTAATGTTTTAAATATGCATGCATATATGAAATTATATATAAAATATCTTATACTTATTGTAATACATTTTATTTTATGCATTGCAAAACAAAAGATTTTGCAAAATTTCTTAAATTAATAATTTTTAAATAAATAATTATCAGTTATTTAATTTAAAATAATTATTCATTGAATTATAATGAAAATAGATAGTTTGAGTATTTTTTTTTTTTTTTTATTTATTATATATAATAAGATGTATCTGTGTATATATATATTCGACACTTTTTAGGAAAATGGCTGATTGCAGAACTACACACATTTGCATGGAGGTTTGTATTGACCTCTCCTGATACACCTCCAAGCCCGATTTTCGAATTTTTGATTGGATTTTTTAGAATTAATTAAAATATGAAAATAATAACTTTATAATTAGCCATTTATATATTTAATTGTTGCCAAAAATAAGTTTACCAGTGTTTTTTTTTTTTTTTTTTTTCCCGACATTAAATGAAATACGCTTTCATGGTAGTATTAAAAAATTATCAAAAATTATATTTGCTCATGCACATTACAAAATGACGTCCCATTATCTCAATTTTAGGTTTTTTTTCTAAATAGTATGTTTTTGGCATGGATAGTACGTATACCCAGAAAGCTAATTCAGCATTTATATTAAAGAGTTTTACTTATTGATAACCCTAGGCAATTTTTTTAATTTTGACACTAAAGTAGATCAGGCATTTTTTGCCAAGGACTCTGCTTTTGTGACAGCCACTTTAAGCCAAGTAGCACATCAAAGATATAATAAATGAAATATAATATATTGGAAGAAAGAAAGAAACAGAAACAATAATTGCATAAATTATCTATTTTCGTCTAAAATGGTGACAAAAATTTAAAAAATCGCCAAGGGGAGCTATAATAAGGCTGTACCATGATCAGGTTTATATATTTATTTATTTTTTTTCTATTCCAACCACTATCAACTAACCATGAAATACGTATAACCACAAAAAACTGTCTCATATGATAGACGTCACGCTCATAGCATATTGTGTTATTATATTTGGCATGAAATTGCTGACATTTTGGGGTCAACTGTATAAATGACAAAAAATATAGGAAATAACATGAAAGTAAATATTATGTACAATATGTATAATGTTGTTCTTATGTAATTGAGATTCAAATATAAAACAGCTTCTTGAATTTTTTCAAAACTGTCATCTGATGAGCACCCAAATGGAAACACATTGGTAAGGCATTGTCACAGGCAATAAGGACATACACTATAAAATTTGTATGTGAAAAAAATGCTGCAGAAGGCAGCGAGGAACTTAAGCAAATTTTTAACCATTTTCATTGGATTTTATTTTTTGTTTATAAAATGGGAAAAAAAAAAAAAAAAAAAAAAAAATTACTTTAAATATAGTGACCAGCGAAGCGGGAAATCCTGCTAGTAAATAATATAAAAAAAAATTTAAAACCGTTTAGCATTTTGTATATATCTTTGTGAATTTTTACAATATTTGACAGGTCTTTTAGTATAAGACAGGATTGACTTGATTTTGCCTGATCACCCTAGTAGAAAGAAAAGGGGGGGGGGGGGTCAATAAAACCCACTTGGGGAAAAAAAATAATCTTAATTACTGCTAATTAATGGAGGGGGCAATCATTAAAAGCATTTGATAGAAATTATTGAATATGAAAAATTTAATAAAGCAACACGAAATAGTTATTTAAGTCTAGTTTTTTGTTTTAAAGGACAGATAAACAGAAATTTAGAATATTTAAAGCACAATTACTTATTCTTAAAAAAAGTTTCCTATAACTGAATCATAAAAGACAAGAAGTTTTAAATTTTCATTTGAATTAATAATTATTTTTTGACTTTGTCATCTTATTAATAATATGCTTCAAAGAAAAAAGAAAGAAAATATTCTTCAAACCTGGAAAATAAAACAACAACTTTAAAAAAAACCCTGATAAAAATTTTTGTGTGTTTTCTTGAAGTTCTTAAAAATGAATTTCTTATAACTTTTTCATTTGACATGCTATTTTTACATAAATGCATAAGAAAATTGTACAGGACCAATATAAACCTTTTTTTACAGTAGCAGTTCATTTTATTCTGTTAACCCTTTAACAGGCCAATATACGTCAAAGGGTTAATAATAATGGTTAATTCTGCACACTATTTTTTGTACTCAATTTGTTGTGAGCCTCCTAATTCTTGTTGTAACCTATTTTTCACTGAAAAAGTGAGGATAGTTGTTCTTTTAAATTTTCTAAGTTTAAGAACATTTCATCAAGAGGGGAATTTCTCAGTGTGTGTGTGTGTGTGTGGGAGGGGGGGGGGGGGGTTCAGTTTATAAATTTTGCTAAACTTTTAAGCAGGAGTATATGCATAAAAAAAGTGTATTTATTATTCACTTGAAAATGTACAACACTGGATATCTGTCAACATCCAAATTGTAAAAACTTTTACATATTTGAAAGTTGACTGTTAACTATTGGATTGAACAGTAGTAAAATAATTAATTTATACAAAAGTCTCCTATCTCTGAGAAAAAACAATTCAAATTGTTCAAAAATTAGTTTTTTTTTTTTTTTTTTTTAAGGAAATGTTGAATTTGCTATTATTTTTTTTACATGCACCAGGAATATACTTCTGATGTAATTTTCTTTAACTGTAGCTTTTTATACTAGTCTGATTCAACAAATATTTTTCACGTGTTCTTACTGTTAAATAAATAAGTTTAAATTTAATTCATTTGGTTTATTTTCTATATGAAGCTGAAATTTTAATATAATTAATTTTTTTAAGATAAAATGTTAATAGTATAAATTTCTTAAAAAAAAAAAAAAAAGGATACCATCACTTGAATTTTAATTAAATTAATATAGTAACCTGTCCAAAGAGAAGAATTAATGAGTAAAAGAAGGTTTGGGTTTGTAATATACAAAATAGTCTGTCTCTGACAAAAATTTTTATTTGTAAGATGTTTCATAGATGTATAAAATTAAAGCGGACTAATAAAATAACGAGATATTTTATTAGTTAGCCTATAGTATTATATTAAATTGTTAATAGAATTTTGTTATTGTGTTTAGTTGTTAATAGAATAACAACTAAATATTCCAATTGTACTATAACTTATATATAGGGTCTGACAAATCCCAGGTGCCAGGTCCCATGAACAACTTAAAAATAAGCCATCGATGATCAGGTTATTGCAGACTTTTTTTTGCACTCATATAATATTTATGATTGAATAGTTCATTTCTTCAATGTAAAATAAGACATGAATGACTAACATTCATTATAGAATAAGGAAATATTGCCCTATAATCTGTTTGGTTTTTGCCGTGTGTTGTCAAATAAATAGTTCACTGTCTCTGGCTCCTAGAAATTTTTCCTGGCTCCTAAGATATTGGAACTTTTGTCAGTCCCGGAATATATATTTAATGCTCTGCATTTTTTGTACACTGTCATTTTCTGTATTTTTTGATCATTTAAAATCAGCTTTGTAACTGATGCTTTTGTGTGACATAGTACAGTATGGTATATTTCACTTTACTTTGCCCTCTGTTATTTCTTTGTTCAGCAGTTTTTTTTTACCCTTTGGCGTCAGTGTGGTATTGCTATTAATTTTGGTCATTGAGCTTCACCTTACTAATCCAATACACCAGTTGATCAGCAGTCGCTGATAGATTTCAGCAGACTGAAGCAATAATAATAGAAATAGTTAATTTAATAAAAATTCATTCTTATTCCAGTAATTAATTCTGTTCAGAAGATTCTGTATGTCACAATAAAATATTTAATTGCTTTTTAAATATTTTTTAGAAAATAGTGATTTAACATTCAGTAAAGTGTATTTGAAATACCAACTATTCAACATAGAACTTACAAAAGAAATAAAGTAGAGAGCCAGAAATTTGCTGACCTAAAATCTACGTAAGTCCGAAATTCTCACAGCTTGTCAGATACAAACAATGAAATTGACTATTAATAAGTTACAAAACTGCAAATCAGAATTTTTTTTAAAAGATCTTAAATACAGATTTTTTATAGGGCTGTGCCGATTAATCGGTTCAGTTAATCGATCAATGCTTAGACCCGATCAATTTTTTTAATCGAGTTAATCGGATCGATTAATTCGATTAAAATTTTTCAAAATCCAATTAAAATTTTCAAACTACGAATTCAAATAAAAATATTGTTCTGCCTACAAAATATTTTTTCACATATTTTGCTAACAAACATTCTAAGAAACATCCATCAAATAATGAAAAAGCAAAATAAATAAATAAATAAAATAAATAAATAAATAAATAAAAATAAAATCTCTTAAAAGAAGTTGTTGCACTTTTGTTGATAGAGAAAAGAGGGAGGACAGTTATTAAACAAAATGCCGCTTCATGTGCATGCTGGAGCAACACCACCTGTCTGTAGCCTTCTACAGAAAGTGTCAGCTAGAGTAATATTATTCTCAGAAACAAGAAGCTTTCAAAAAATAGAAATGCTAAAGATAAAAAAAATTTTTTTTTTTTTTTTCTTCTCAGTGAAACACTTATAAATAATATATATACATATATATACACAATATGAGAATTTCATTCAACATTGAAATAAAATTATATAAAGAAAAATGAAAACCGATTAAAAATGCGATTAATCGATTAATGAACTACGATTAACCCAGTTAAAACTCTTAATCGATTCCCACCCCTAATTTTTTATGATTACAAAAAAGAAAAAATAATCTTAATAATATGAAAGACTGCAAGAACCAAGTTGCTGCTAATGAAATTATTGACGGTACATTAAATTTATCAAAAGCTAATTTTTTTTAATGCTATCTGATGAAGGCATAATTGTGAGGAAGAACTCAATAAAATTCTTAGAAAAATAAATTTGTGTTACAATAAATAAATAAATAAATCCTGCAGGTTCAAGTGTAGTTTAAAACAAACTACATGTGAACAGATTTTATCTAAATTTGACAAATATTTTTTTTTCATTTATTGTTTTCATTATATATATTTTTTTTATGATCATTATTATTTTTATGTGTCTAGTAATTTAATATTCACTGTTATTATTAACCAGTATATGTTTAGTTTGAGTAATAGTCTGCTTTTATTATTCAAGATGAAAATATTTTTTTTATGGGCCCCAAAATCGCTGCAACCTCTGGTCCCGAGCTGTGCATATTTTTGACTCATTACTGTAGCTACAACCAAAGAGTATTGAAAATATATTAGAAAAAATGACATTTAAAAAAATGCTCAATTAAAATAGTTATAATCAAGACATTTATTAATTTTTAAAACACAAAATTTATTGTTTCTCCATTACTTATCTAGGAGTAAATTTGTAATGAACTTAGCATGCTATTTATTTTAATGTAAAAATTTCTCTTATGAAGCAATATTGTAATTGCATGCTAATGTTTGTTAATTATCGACTTAAATTGCCTGTTTTCATGTTTGTAACTTTGTATTTTTCTTGCAATTCCCCCCTCCCCCCCCCTTTTTTTTTTTAAGTTGAAATATTTTGCATACTTCATATAATCCTAAAACAATGCTTTTGCACCATCGAATAAAAATAAACAAATAAATAAAATTTTTATACTCAACTAGTACAATATTGGGAGAAAAAAAAATTAAATGATTGAACACTGTTTAATCCTTAAAAGATAGTTTCCTTCTTCCCTTTTGAAAATAAGTAATAATAGTGAAATAAAATAATTGAATGACCAGCGATTAATCCAGGCAAAAATAGGTACCCTTTAGCTAGCTCCCTCCCTCTTCATAAAATTGAAATTTATAAAATGGGCTTCTTAACAAATTGAATAAAAATTGCTCTTTCAGTAAATTTTGTTTTATAAAAATGATTCTTTTATTTATTTATTATTATTTTTTTTAATTATTCATTTATTTATTATTATTATTTTATTGTTATTTTACCATGCTTTTAGTATTATTTCAAACCTTTGCCTGTACTTGGTTTGATGAAATATTATTAATGTTAAACATTATATATAGTAACTGCTAAAGTAGAAGCCATCCCTCCCCCCCTCCACACACACACACAAATAAATAAATAACTGGATCCAATAATTAAAACCTGGATTGACCTTTGATAACACAATAGTAATAGGTAAATTGAAAAACTTTCTACAGCCAAAAAAAGAAAAATATATACCTACAACTTTAATTTTCATTATTAATTTCTCTTTTTATTAATTTATATGCATATTTTGATGATTAAATGTATTATCTTGAAAGCAGGTAAAGTTTTATTTATAACTGTTTCATATGAATATATTTATTTTTAATTATTTACTTTCACATTAAAGTATATCTACTGTTTCTTAGGTGATAAATTGGGGCGTGTTGTACATATTATACAGTTTAGAGAACCATCCTTACGTGATTCTAATCCCGATGAAATTGAAATTGACTTTGAGACTTTAAAGCCCTCTACATTACGAGAATTGGAATCGTATGTTGCATCGTGTCTTCGAAAAAAACCTAGAAAACCATATGGTATGTAGTGTCACATATTTATTGTACTAATTAAACTAACAATCAGCATTTTTTGTTTATTATTGTTGTTAATTTTTAATGTATATCTTATTATTTCTTTGTACATACGCATGTTTAAAATGCAATTTTTATTTGTTTATTTTTTTTCTTTGAATAGGAAGAAGTAAAGGCAGTGGTAAAAATAAAGAAATTGACCCAAAAGAGAAAAAACAGGAGCTTGAAAAAAGGCTGCAAGACTGTAGTGGGCAGTTGCAATCAAATAATAAGAAAAATTGTCAAAAAGGTATATATTAGTATTTTCCTATTTCTTACATTTTTTTCTCCCGTTTAAAACAGCCAGCTCAAATTTAATTCTTTTGCTATTTTCGAATTAATTGGCAATATACTATTAAAACAAGAAAAGAAATACTGATAAAAATATTAATTATTAGTGATTAGACTATTTTTTTTTTCCTTGTAAACTTTTTTGGCAAAGATGAGTGATCTTTTGTTACCTAAACTCCATTTTGCTATAAAAATAATAATGTATGATTATTTATAATTTATACATTTATAATATTTTATTTATTTAAAGAATTTTTGGGGGAAATTATTATTTAAAGTAGGGGTGAAGAGGATAAACTAGACCTTGTTGTGAAATTGGGAAAAATCCACATATAATTTTTTGAATATATTAAGTGTGAAAGAAAATAAAGTTTTTCTGAACTTTTCTGCTAGGGTCCTTTTAACAATTAAAATAGGGTTTCAATTTAGACAATTAAGGTTTACTTTTACAAATCTAAACTTACACATTTGCACAGAAATATTTATAAATTAGTAATTGAATATCAGTTTTTTTTTTCCCCCTGGAAATACAACAAAATGTGTCTAACTATTCGGGCAAGTTGGCAAGTGTGCCATTCAAAGGTCATTCGTGAGTAACATGAAAATGGATCATTCGAAACAACAGCATTTGTAGCTACCGATCTAAAAACAAATCTTTAAAAACTAATTAATTTCTATTTAATTTTGCACCGACTTCAAAAGTTATGATTAAATGTAGTGTTATAGGTTGTTTGACGAAAGAAATTATTTTATACTTTTGGGCACAATTTACAGTTTCATTTCATGCCAATTTTTTTTTTTTTTTTTAGTTTGATTGAATAGTAGTTGCTTTTTGGAGTTCGTTCTACTTTTTTACAAAAAGATTTTTTTTTTTTTTTTTTAAGCATTGTGAAACTGTATAAATATTGTTACTGAAGTTTGATCTTTAAAAGTTTTTTAAAATAAAATGAACAATGTAAAAATGATATATTTATATATGGCACTTGGGGGACTTCCCTGTTCAGGGGCCTTGGTGCGCTGCCCCAGTTGCCCTGATGGTAGTTATAGCTTTGCTTATGGTGCAAGTAGTATTCAAGAAAATGTGTATCTGGCTTTTAATTCTTTAATGAAGAGTGAATGCAAAGCCTGTAGTGACTGTGTTTCCTGCCTATAACTTAAATCACGCCTGCTTTAAAATATCAATATCCAATCTGCCTTCTACAGTAAATTAATGATTGAATTGTGATATGATTGATGTGTTTATTTTATTTGTTTATTTATCTCTTAAGGTTAATGACCTAAAATGATAAAGCCACTCTATAATTAGACTGGCAGCAATTGGTTGACAGGAAGAAGATCACAAAAATAATCATCTATTAATAATTTATTTAAAAAAAACTTTTAAAACCCAGATTCTTAATATATCATATCACATAAATCTTTTCTAAGTTATGATTTTGCAAATTTTTTTGTATTAAGGTGAAATGATAAATTTCTTCAGAAAAGAATTTGTACTCTTTTATAAACTATAAAAGTCTAGACGGTAAGGCAGTTGAAGATTCAATACACGCTTTCTTAAGCATTTCTGAGGCATTTGATCCATTGGCCGATACATTGCTATGATTGGCCATTAGTTATTGTTCTGGTTGTGCCCTCTATCGGTCATTACAAATGCAAATATGCATTATTATTATTATTGTAAATAACTGCATAATTGTTTTAGAATTATAAAAATATGCATACAATGTTGCTCCCTGCAAACATTTTTTTAATTTTGAGTTTTAAAAAATATTTTAAATATGTTTGTGTACTACTTTGTGAATTTATCGATGAGTTAATTTTTATAAAACATTTCTATGTTTGAATACTAAATTTTTGCCTTAAATTTCAACATTCGAACATGGGGGGGAAATGCTTCTTAAAAAAAAACTTCAAGAATTCTTATACTGTGTAGTCAACAAAAAATTTTCTTTTATCAATTGACATCTTTTCTACTAATTATCTGCAAAAATTAACACTCTGAACCTTCGGGGTATCGAACGCTCGACCACCGCTTTACTAACATGATGCTCTAACCACCTGAGCCACGGAGAGACAAATGAAAAAGCTTATGTTTACCTGAAAATAGAGACGCATTTTTTATTAACTTGAGATTCACAAACATACCATAGTGAATGACAGTAAGTACATAAGAATTTGGGGAAAAGAGAGAATTTTAAATAAATAAAAGTAAGGTTTTTAACAATTTAATAAAAACAAATAAGAATATTAAGCAAAAATTTAAATGGAATTATTTTTTCAACAACCCTGATAAATTGACAAACTTATATTTTATCAAATGTTATAAATTCATTGTTTAATTTTACAAACATTATTTGTATAATTATAACTTTATAAAATGTCAAACTATACTAAGTTTTGCATATTAGCATTAGTTTTACTTTTGCTTTTAAGCCAAGTTCTAAAATAAATAAAACTGTAAAAGAATTTCATTGTGCCAGACTAACTATTCTTCTGTTATTTTATTTATTTATTTATTTTATTCTTCACCATTTATTTTTATCTTTTATGCACAGCATATGTTTTATAAATGATTTTTAAATTTATAATTATTTTAAGATTTTTTTTTTTTTTTTTTACTTTTTTAGATTCTGAAAATTCTCACATAGATGTAGTTGGTGGAGCTGGAACTCGATTAAGTGCCAGTAGTAGTAGCTCAAGTGATAGTGACAGTAGTAGCAGCAGTAGTTCCAGCAGTTCATCTGACTCTAGTGATTCTGAGAATGGTAAAAAAATATGTATAAGTAAACTTAGTTGCACATTTTAATTCCTGTCTGAATCTTTCAGTATTTAGAAACATCATCATTAATCATTTATTTCGAACTAATAATTTATGTTCTCTGAAGTATAAAAACAAGAATATTAATAAACTGATCACAGCCACTGTTAAAATGAGTTTTCCTAAAAACTTTGTATTTTCTATTTTATATTCATAACCATGTATCTGTCAGTACATAAAAAAATATGTACACTTTAGTGTATCTTAATAAAAAAATTATAAAATAATAAAAGGCAATATAAAAAGTGGTGGTTGGGTGGGCAGATGTTTGATTACGGAGGATGGGTGGTGGTGTTTCGCTGGATGGTTGGGTGGGATTGTGAAATTAAAGCAAAAAAAAAAAAAGCAGATGGCTTGTTGCATTTACTTTGTATTAATATACAATCTTTCTTTTTCTATTAAATTTTCAGTTTCTTCATTGTTGAGTTGTCAATTATTCTTAAAATTCTAATCACACTATTAAACACATAATAATCAATAATTTTCATTGTTGCTTCATAGTTTCATTATTCTTTATCTGCTATGAAATTTAGTAGTACAGTCAAATTAGGAAAAATAAGGGAAAAAATTTATAAAGTTTTGAAACTTTGGGATTATACTTATGAAAGGTTTAATAATTCAAAACAAAAAAGTTCCCCACTCTGAGGGGGGAGCTTCCCCCCCTACCCCCCCAAAACTGTATAATTCGTTGAAATGAAGAAAAAAATAGGGAATGAATTTATCGAGTTTTAGAATTATGGCAAAACATTCCTGAGGGGTTTAATAATGCAAATCAAAAAAGTTCCCCACTGTGGGGTGGGAACTTACCCCTCCCCCTCCCCCCCCCAAAAGAAAAAAAACTGTATAATTCGTTTAAATAAAGAAAAGAAAATAAATAGAAAATTAATTTATAGAGTATTGAAATTTTGATACAAAATTTCTGAGTAATTTAATAATTGAAAACAAAAAAATTTCCCACCCTGGGGTAAGAGCTTCCTTCTCCACCTCCCCCCCCCCCTCCCCTAAAAAAAAATTATATAACTTATTGAAAATAAGAAAAATGATTAAATAGACTTTTGAAATTTTTGTATAACATATTCTTAAGGTGCTTAATAATGGGATGCAATTTTTTTAAAAATTCCACCATGCAGTGGAAATTCTCCTCCTTCACCTACTCCCCCCCCCCCCCTTCCCCAAACACCACCAATAAAAAAATAGTTCAATTTTGCTGAAATTAAGAAAAATACGAAAATAAGTTATTTTCAGAGCCTCCTTAAGTAGATGCCTAGCGAGTCGCTCGAAAACTTGGCAACAGTACAAGAAGAACATAGCCAGTAGATGGCGCTTGATACCGTACGTAAAGTTATGTTTATTTCCCGCGAGCGCGATGCAATTGAGTTTCAATTGAGTTCTGGTTTATGTTTTATTAATTTAACAAATGTAAGAGTTTTTTTTTTTTTTATAATATGGTGTATTGCGTCGTTCCATTTTGTAAATCAGACAGTAGCCGTGAAAATATATGTTTCCACGAAATACCAAGCAATGCAATTCAGCGTAAAAAATTGCTTCCAAATATTTCCAGACAAGGTACGTAAACTGCATAAATAATTAATGCAAAATTACCAACCCTCCGGATTTTTTAATATCAATAATATTTTTCACAAAAAACATTATTTTTCTTTATTATCGTAAATTGTGTGATTAAGACGAAGATAAATTTAAAAGAAATTATGATATAAAAATTCGAAGGGTTGACACCTCTCTGTTAGTAAGTTAGATTTAACAAATAAAATAGTTATGCTTATTACAAAATGAAATAAAATTTTTATTTATTGATGTAGGAATACAGAAAAATAACTTGTTCTTAGTTACTTTGAAGTAACTCTATATTGGAGTATTTTATAGTTTTATTCATAAATTACATTAGTAGCTTATGGATAAAACTATAAAATACTCCAATATAAGGAACAAGATTGATTTATATTTTTTTAATACCACTGTTTTTTAAAGACTTGTGTAAATGCGTATAAAAATTTGATTATTTCAGTTAAATCGAAACAAAAGTGTTGGGAATCTTGAAAAGAAAAAATAGAAAATTTTTATTTCTACTTTTGTTCTTTTTAAAAATATTAAGTTTTAAGATTCAAAACATTACTTTTATTAACCTTTTTACCACAGAAATGGAATATGGAATTAAAAATTCATGTAAAAATTAAATATCATGAGTACTGATTTGAAAAATTATCAGAAAAATGAAAAATATCCCCACATCCATACACTCACATATATATACACACAAACACATATAAATCTGGCTAAATATAAATTAGGGGAAAACTCGATATCGAATTTTTGGACCGAACACAATACTTTCATTACCTACGGTAGTAGGGTAATGGAAGTAAAAATATTTCAAGGATGTTATTAATTTGTCCTTAAATTTGCCAATCTTTATCAAATTTTTCAAATTGAAACCTAATACGAGTTTTAAAATACAATTGTGAATTTCCTGCATTTGTTTGTTTTTAAGTTATTCTGATAATAAATATGCATATAAATCAATCGCTAAAAACTAAAGTTTTTTGTATTCAGGGAACCTCAAAACGTGACTTTATTCAAAAACCTAAGTTGAAAATAGAACTTCAAAAAAAATACTTTGTTTACATTATAGGTTCGAAAAATTAATTTTCCTTCTTCAACAGTATTCGTCAACATAAAAAAGTGTACCAAAGCACTTCCGTCAATTACATTCTACAGAAAAGAACGTTTAGCTTAATTTTGGATAGCCCTGTATGTTTTCAATAAACTATGTGCACATCAGATTGTGCATTTAAATTTAGTCTTATATGAAAAACACCTAACACAAAATGAAATACACTTTCAGCATTTTCCAAGTATATCCAAGATAGACAAACCGACGCGCACAGACCAACCGCTAAAAACATTATTTTTCGTTTCAGGAGACCTCAAAACATGTAAATATAACACAACTTTATTTCGAAAATGTCTATCAGTTTCGTAAGCATACCCTCTCGGAACTGGTGGAGCTAATAAAATCTTGAATTAAAAAAAAAAAAAAAAAAAAAAAAAAAAAAAAAAAAAGAACTTTGTGCGAGAGAAAACTTATACTCAAGAAATCCTAAATTTTAAAAATTTAAATCTTAATGGTTATTTATTTATTTTTTGTGACGGACTAGACAACAGATTGTTTTCTTCTCCAATTTTTATTGCTGAATGTTAACTTATCTCGTTAACGTGCTGGTCTATTTTTCTTATAAATAATATAAAATTTTCCATTTAAGAAAAATAATTCACACCTAATAAGGTAAAAATAAAACGTAAAGGACATGACCAAAAAATAAAAGACATGATTTTAATAATTTATCATTATAAATTATTCATTCTGAACTGAAGCCCACCAGCGGCCGAGCGGTTCTGCGCTCAAAGCTGGTAGATGGGAGGTGCCGGGTTCGATCCCAGGTCGCGCTCATCGACCTAGCCGTTCGAAGTTTTCCGTGGTTTCCTCCGAAACTTGCGTAAATACGGGCTAGGACCCCTTAGAAAGACCCCCACGGAGGGCATTCCCCGCCTAGGACACATCAGGAGTCAATCGGCCTTAAATCCTACAACCAACCAACCATTCTGAACTGAAACTCATTTAAAGTTCAGAGATTTTAATTTATATAAACGAAACTTTCATCTGGTATCTAAATTAAAAAAAAAATTGAATTTTTTATTGAATAAATATATAAAAAATAATTTAATCGCGTGATAGATATGCCATGTTTTTCCTTATTTAATTTTAAATTTCGTTTTTTAATTAATAGTATATTAAAAAAAAAAAAAGGTGTTATTTATTTGATACGTTGTAATTCAATTAGTTGAAAAGCTAAAATAGGTCTTGTCCACTTTCGAAGAAAATTAAACCCTATACTTTTTTAAAGTATAAATATTTGAATATTTTATTGAAAATATTTACGATAAAGCACTTTCACATCATTTTTTCAAATTAAAAAAAATAAATAAAAAAAAAAAAAATACAATTTTGGACTTTAAATTGAAATTAATAGCTAGATTTTTAGATGAAAAATATAACTTGTCTATGAAACAGAAGAAAATTGTTGCTCTGCGTAGGTGCTGTCACCTAGCGTTAGTTTTGTTTTTTAAATGTTGCCTAATTTAACATTGAGATTCGCCGCGCGTGGAAGGCATCTACTTAAGGAGGCTCTGGTTATTTTAGAGTTTTTAGTTTTGGGGAAAGTTCTCTTGAAGGGTCTAATAATAGAAAACACAAAAGTTCCCTTCTCTGGGTTTCCCCCCCCCCCCCCCCCCCCCCAAAAAAAAAAAAAAAAAAAAAAAAAAAGAAAGAAAATTCGCATAATTTGTTGAAATTAAAACAAATGGGGAAATAATTTGTAAAATTTTATAGTTTCTGGACAAAATTGTTGAGTGGTCTCTAATAATAATAATAATAATACACCCTCTTCTAGAGCAAGAGCTTCTCCCTCTGTCCCTTCGCCCCATAATTGTATAATCCATTGAAAGTAAGACAATAGAAAATATTTATATAATTTTGAAATTTTTTAGATAGTGTACTTGAAAAGGTTTCAATGAAAACAAAAAGCCTTACCTAGGAAGGATGACCCCCCTCCACCCCCTCAAAAATACTGCAGTTCCTTCAATTAAAAAAAAAATAGTTAGAAAGAAGCATATAGATTTAAAGCTTTGGGACATTAATCATATGGGGTATCTCAATGGGAAACTTTTCCTTTTTTTTTTTTTTAATTAACTCAAATTTATTTGGTTTTCAAAGACAGCTACTATAATAATAATAATATGCCTTGAAAAATTCTGCACAAAATGTCCTCTTCCTTATGCATAAACGAAAAATTATTTTTCCTTCAAGTTTTTAAAAGCTACTAAATTGTAAAAAATAAAATAAATTGAAATAATAATGAAATTCAGGTAATAACTAGGTAAAATAAATATAGCAATAATTAAGTAAAATGCAGATAAAATAATTTTAATGTAAGTCAATTATTTATTATTTACAAAATCATCTGAACATCGAATAAAAAGTAATCAAGTTCATCATGAAAGTCATCTTCAAACTCCTCTGTCATGTCAATAGGTTCTTTATCAATGCAGGTTTGCCCGTGACAATTTTTATACATTCCTGTACACAATGAATTTAATTTTACACATTTGCACTTTCTTCCACAACCTAGCATGCAGCGACATGAAATCAAATTTAGTATTTTTTCTGAAGCAGACGCTTGTCTTAGATATACAGGAGACAAGTGTGAATTAGATACTTTCTAGCTTCAGGTCTTTGGATCCAAGCGATTCCCCAACCACATCTGTCCTTGCAGGTAAACCCGATGAAAATGCAGCATTAGTGGTAGGTGGCAAGCACGATAGGATGACAGCATTGCTTGCCTCTCCTACTAATTCATTAAAACATTGAATTCTGAGATTGTTCAATTTTTTTCATTTCAGAAGTTATAGATGCGTGTTTTTTTTTTTTTTTTTTTTCCTTTACTGTAGTACATCTCACTAATAAATTTTCCACTAACTTTTTCAATTGAGTCACGAGTGGATCTTGGATCGTTGAACACTTTGGGTACATCATGGAGATGGTGAGATTGGTTAAATGATTGAACTTCTTGCACTTTCCCTTTTCCAAACATGGCCGAACTGGTGTCGCAACCACTCATTGCGTGAAGAAATAGAATAGAATCCTCGACATTTTTAATAACAGATAAACTTTGCAAATCCTCAGAACTATAAAATCTTGCTTTGACATTCCTCTTTCCTTCTTTCACGAATAGAATGACCTTATCCTCTAGGGCAAGTGCTATCAGTAAATCTGTAAGGTCCACATCTTGTCCAACAATAACGACTTGCTTGTTTAAATCAGATGCACAAATTGCTTTCCTAACTATCAAAGCATCTGCGTCATCTTTTGCTATGCTTGCTTCGATACCAGAAATTTCTAAGCGTTGAGCAAAATCAAAATATTCAAAACCCGTTCTTTGTATCTGACCAAGTAGAAAGGAGAGCGTACATTATTCTCATCTGTAAAAAAATGTATAAAACATACCAAAATCAGGAACTCAATTTTTTTTCTCCGTTTCCAATTACCCCCCCCCCCCCCCTCCCCCCAAGTAGGGAGACCTATTCTATTTTCCATTTCTAGTCAATTCATAAGTGCTATCCTAAAATTTTAAAACATTGTAAATTATTTTCTCGCTTTTTCTTTTTCTGAAAAAGTTGTAGAAATTCGGGAGGAAAAGAGGTATCCTCCGCCCACGGATGACGAGGGGTGTGGAATTTTCGTTTTTCCATTGCTAGAGCTCTCGAGAGCACTATTTCAAAATTTCAGAACATTATAAATATACACCACTGTAATAAATTCCTTTAATCCTTTAGAGTCTCCTATTTTTGATAATTTAAAGGAACTGTAAGTTTAGGGGAGAAAGGGGGAGGGGGTGCTTATTCAGGGAAGGGGGATGCCTTCTTTTTTAATAATAGTCTATTCATGAGTGTTATCTCAATGTTTCAAAGTTTCAAATGTTTATAAACTATTTCCTCTGTTTTTTTTTTTTTTTTTTTTTTTTTAAATCTGAAAGAGCTTACACTTTTTTTGGGAGGGTGGAGGAGGGGGAGGGGGGAACCGTCAAGAGTATTAATTCAAAATTTTATAACTTTATACATATTTATTCCTATAACATAATCCTTTTATAGTCCCTCATTTAAAAAAAAAAAAAAAAAAAAAAAAAATTGAAAGAGCTAAACAATTTTGGGGGGAAAGGGGGGGGGGGGGGGGTATAGCATACTCACAGGAGGAATTTTTTTTTTTCTTGTCCATTACTAGACTTTCATGAATGTTAGCCTAAAATTTCAAGCGTTTATAAATTACTATATCTGTTTTTCCTAATATGAAAGAGCTATATGGTCTAGAGGGGAAAGGGGGGAAGCTCCCCCCTAGGAAGGGGGAACTTTTTTGTTTTGCATTACTAGAGCCCCCAGGAATGTTATTCCAAAGTTTCAAAACTTTATAAATTTTTTCCCTTATTTGGTGTTTTTTGGTCTAATTTGATTTATAATCCATATGACTCCTATTCTGGTCTTGGCAGGCTGGGGGAGTGTTGCTGGCATGAAACTAGTTTAACCACACAGGCAAGTCACAACTTTTGCCGCCTGCCTCCTTCCTTCCTTTCTTAAATTTATTAAATTATTTTTTCATAAATTTCGTTTCAATTTAAATTTTTCTGTTAATATTTTGTTGAGTTAGTTTATTGTTTCGTTTGTTTTGCAGACTGTTAATGAATAAATTTGGTTTCTTTAAATATGTGTATTTCATCCCCTGAAATTTTTTTTCTCTTTTCTGAGCTTCTCCTGCATAATTTTTTTTTTTTTTTTTTTCCCAGTCTTATTGGTCTGTGTGGTTTCAGTGATCTTGTACCTGTTGCTTGGCTTTTACTATGCTTAATAAATCATTATATATATATAATATAATATAAAATAATGATTATCATTATTTTTATTTATTTATTAAATTTACCTATTGCCCTTCTTAAACCATTAGTCTTTATTATTCTTTATTATCTTTATACACCTTCTTGCTTGATATAAATCACGATTCTTGCAACAATGTTATTTTTGAATACTCCTTGCAGAAGTTTTTTTAAAAGAGCTCTGCATTAGAGTGCAGAGAAAACATTTGGCAAATGCTTCATGATTTTTTTTTTAGCTTGATTTAGGCTATTAGCTTGATTTTAGGCATTGAATGACCACTAAAATGTAAGTTTTTGTACAATAATACTTATTTCATAAAATTAGACTCCAAAAATTGTATAACATCAGTACATCAGTTTTGTAATATTTGTTTTCTTCACCTCAAAATATGTAAAAACATTTTAAAAAAGAAAGTCAAAAATGTTCACAATTACTTTTAAGAAGTTTTCCTTTTTCAGGAAAATTGGCACTCGCTGGTAATTTTTGCTTCGACTGGAACAAAATCTAACAGAAACCTGGTTTGACAGAAAACTGCTTGAATTATTTTGATAAAAATGGTTTGAGATAATTTAGTTTGATAGTTCGATTTGAATTTCTTTATCTCTCTGAAAAATTAGCTTTCAATCGTAACCCACACTTTACTCTAGGCAAAGAAATAAGAAAACAAATTCTGAAAACAAATCCCTATGTTTATGCTGTGAATAATTTTTACAATAAGACCAAGTGGATTTTGTCATCCAGGTGCTTATAATACTGATATATCTGATAGAATATGCTAATAATTAAGATATAGTTTGTGTAGTGACAAAGTGAAATAATAGCTATTATTTTGTTAAATAAGTGTTCATGTGATGACAAAGTAAATGTTCCATTACTAAAGAATCCTCCCCTCCAAATAATAATTATATATATATATGTTCAATGTTAATTGTATATAAATTTAAAAATATATATTTCTTTTTCAGATGTGTCAAAAAAGCCAAAAAATGAAGAAAATCAGGTAATACTTATTTAAATTCTTCTATAACATATTGAATATTTAAAGTTAATTCTATTTGTAAAAAAAATATTGAGTAATTATTATTGTTATTTATTGCTTTAAAATGTAATGTATATATTTAATAATAATTTTTAGTTATGTTTTAATTGTCCTTTTAGAAATGCATTTAAATTCTGATAAATAATATTAAAATAATTAATTATTTTATGTTTTGAAGATTTAATAATATATGTCTTGAATGTGTTGTTTTTAATATACTCAACTATATATATACTATTCTTCTCCCTGATGTAGCTATCTAATTTAGAGCCACCTTTGTTAAATCCTCCATCTGGTCCAATTGGAGCTTCATCTCATGGTCCACCTCCTCTTGGAGGACCTGTTGGAGGAGCTTATCCACCTTCTACAACAATGACTATAAGTCATACTTACGTACATCCTCAAAATCAACTACCTGCATTCCCTCAGTTGCAAAGCCCGCCACAACTGCAACCAACTGTAGAGCAGCCTGTTGGAAATACAGCATTCCCGGTGGTAAACCAGCAAAGTAAGTGTCCATTTTGTTTACATATACATACAAATATGTCCTGTGGCAGATTTTTTTTTTTTTTCTTTCTGCAACAAGCCTTGTTCATACAAACCTGTTTTCGAAGAAGAAAATAATGATAATAATATGAAGATAATAACTTCATAATGAAATAAACAATTATAATTTACACACAATATGTACATTTAATTATAAAGATATGAATATTATTAATAATATACTGTAGAATTTTTAAATATCAGATATCTGAGTTTGTTTTCTACTGAAATTAAAAATATCATTAATTTTTATGAACAAATCTTTCTGCAAGTGACAATTTCTTTTCTGCAACAGTGTCGCTGTGTCACCTAAGTTCTGCCACGAGGCAAATATGGTAATTTTATTTAAAAAAAAAAAAAAAAAAAAAGCATGTTGTATTATTTTCCTCCAAAATTATATCAATGGTTACAATTACAAACCATTGAAAACTTGTGACATTTATTAGTTTTTATTAAGTATATATATATTTTTTAGTTTTTTTGGTTATCAGTATTTTCAATTCATTTTTATTAATTTATAATATAATATTGATTTTTCATTAATTATCCTCAGAAATATTGATTTAAAATTTTGTTCAAAAACATTTCTTTTGAGATCCATGCAGCTATTTTTCAAAAATACAGCACATTAAAAAATAAAGTTGGAAATATATAAATAAATTGTAAGCATCAAACCAGGGCATGGTCATTGATGATAGCCTTGTATAACCAAATAAAAAATACCTATAATTGTAGGTATCAATGAATAAACAAATTTCAGCAAGTATTAAAATAATAATAATAATAATAATTAAGAATAAAACATGAATCCTTGAAGGATTGTGTTAAACATTCTACTATCTGAACTAATCTGGTCAATGTCAACATATATTACAATTTGCACAATTTAAGGTTAAAATTTTTTTTTATTCTACTGATAATAATGCAGTTCTAAAAGTTGATGCTATGTTGAATATAAGTTTATTGTAGGAAATAATATTTAATCATAGTTAAAACTTCATAATTATTCAAGAAAAATGTCTTTTAAATTTAGAGTTGAGTTAAAATTTCATTCGGTTTTTATTACTCTCTCTGTATGCATTCAGTTAAAATTTTAAAAATATAATATATAACTTATTTATTACTGTATATAGTAGACTTAAAAATATATCATCAGAGAGTATTTTGATTTAAGACTTGGATGTGTTGTAGAGAAAACTAGAGAAGTGTTGCCAACACAGACATTTTTTTCCCGCTAAAAGTACACTTGAAAATCTGTTAAAATTTCAATTGCCCATAGTGTAGCACTAGTGCAATATAAATTCCAATCCTCTAAACCTTTATATTTTCCCATTGATCGTGTCAAAAATCCACTAAATTTAGTGAAAATTCTGCTAAATTGGCAACACTGCTGGAGATTAATGAACAGGATTTTAAATGTATGACCACCAGCAAGCATACCTGCCAACTCTCCATTATTTCAATGGAGACTCCGTTATTTTGGGACTGTCTTCCAATCTCCGTTATTCTGAAACATTTCTCCATTATTTTGAAGATTTTAAAGTTATACCTATAATTTATTCAAAACTTCAACAAACCTTCATTTTTTTAAACAAGATTTTGCTTTTGTTGAAAAAAATTCTCATGAATCTCTATATATATTACTAATTTAATTAATAATTACTTAATTTTTATTTAATAATTAAATTTAACTTGCCCATATAACTTTTTGGTAGTTTAAGCCATGGATTAAGCTATTAAAATACTGTCATATGTCAAAAACACGTCTCAATGTTTTCTAGGCTTGAAAATGCCACTTATAAAATCTCCGTTATTTTGATTCTTCAATGTTGACAGGTATGAGTAGGTCAAACAAAAACTACATATTGACAAAAACATTTTGTATTTTCAAATTTAAGTTGGAACATATATTAATTTTCGAAATTAAAAAGAATTTTTTTTTTTTTTTTTTTTTTTTTTTTTTTTTAATAAATATATACATATATATATATATATATATATGTCTATATCTAATTTATAGTTTTCTGCTTTTTATTGCACAGAGATATAGAGATGAAATCTTTTTTTTCTGAAATCTTTAACTAAGTGTTCATTTATATAGAAGATTGTGTGTGTATTTTATGATAAAATTTGTAACATTTTATAGTTGCTTTTGGTGCATAAAAGTAATAGGTGTTAATGTAAATATTGATCATAAGGATTATTTTTATATATAAAATAATGCATAGGTTTTGCAATCTTTTAAAAAGGAGTTGGCAGGTATATTCATCTAAAAGAGGATAATAATAATATTCCCTTAAAATTTCTGGTTTTAAATACTATTAGGATTTCTCTGTGTGTGTATGTATTTTTTTCTTTTCTTTTCTTTTCTTTTCCTAGTTTTAGCTCATTTTATATAAATATTTTATTCATTCTAATATTCATTTTTATTAAAACAAATTTTGATTTTCTGTGTTTTTTCTATAATATTTATTGTATGCTTATTAGTAACACCTGCTCCACCTCGACCTCCATTGGTTGCAAGCCATAATCTTCCACAACAGCCATCAAGGCCATCTGCAACAGCTACTGCTGCTCCTGTAAAGAAAAATGTTATTAACTCACAGCCCAAACCACCAGGTACTAAACATTTCTTACTTTAACAAATTAATGTGTTTGAAAACAATATAAATGGAGAAATTTATCTGATGTTATTAACCATTTTTTTTTTTTTTTTTAATTACACATAATTATAAAGACGTGTTCCAGAATGTATCTGTTCTATACGCAGTATAGGATAAAAAGTATACACAACTTTGGGCCCAAAAGTTGTACAGATTTTAGGATTTGACAATTTCTGGTACAGTAAAGCACCGTTTATACGTCTTTCAAGGGACTGGCGTAAAAAGACATATAATCAAAATTAAAAAAATAAAACTTTGATTATTACAAATTTAATGGTACTGAAACGAAATTCATATGAATATACTAATTTTAATTTACAAATTTTCTTTTAAGATATTGTTTGAGCTTTGCTGCGTCACTCAAAAAACTGCCGTTTTTTATGATAACTAGTACTTTACAATAGAATTTGGGTTTAAAACAAAAAGTTAAATTAAAAAAAAATGCACTTAGTTATTTTTTCACTTTTTTTAACTCATAAATAAAATTTAACAAAGGAGTACTAATTCCATGATTGTGAATTTTCTGAATGTGAAAATGGAATTAAGAAAAAAAAAAAAAAAAACATTAGGTGGTGAGTAATTGGAGAAATAGATTTTTCTGTAAAATAACGTGAGCCTTGCTGTTGGCAAGATTAGGTATTGTTCGCTTTTAATACTAAATATATACAGAGTATTAGATTACATCGGGCATGGTTAAAAAGCCCTCAGCAGAGATTTTTCTTACTAATTTAAATCTCAAAGTTTTAGGCATGTTTTTGAGTAATTAATGTTTTCAATAGAAGATTCTTATTTATGGTTATTATTATTTTATTTATTTTTTTTTATTTTTTTTTTTTTTTTTCAGATTATTTTTTCTATTACCTCTTTTAGAATGAAGTAAAATTATATGTATATCAAAAATTAGTTATTTGACATTTCATAAGTTAATTCAACTTTAATTGTCTAAAGTGGACATCTTTTATATTTTTAATATTTTTCTATTTTTATGAATTACTTAGAAAATTAATTTTCAATTCATTTCTGTTACACTATTGTATTATTCTAAAGAGGTTTTTTTAATGGTATACTTAAACTGAATAGTAAAAAAAAGGATATGGTTTTTTTATCCTTTAATGTTCATTAGCATGTGATATTTAAGCTACTATTTTGGTCGTTAGGCTACTATTTAGGCAACTATTTTAATGCTTCTAGGCTACTAAAGCAACTATTTTTGTTCTATTTATTTTGTGGCAACCCAGCATCAGTATTGATACTGATTTGTCAGTTTATCTTAATTTAAAATCTAGTCTAAAATGACATCTTGTTTCAGAGTTATTATTATTATTTACAAAATGTAGGTAATGGATCAACATTTAGGATGCCCAAAATTTCACATTTATAATTTGACTTGAATCTCCTAATTGTTTTTATCTGTAGTATACAAATCACAATTTAATATTACTTTATTATTAATCTTTAGCTGTAAATTATTAATCTTTAGCAATTTGTATGTATTGATAATAACTGTTATAAATATATTACTTCATTATACTAAGTTATTATGTAAAAATTATTCTTAGTGGCTCCTGTGACAACAGCTAGTGTAACCACTCCTGTAGTCCAAGCTCCAGTGCCAAGTCAAACTCAACCAGTTCCTTCCGAGCCATCTCCTAATTCCCCTAGTACTCCTCCTAAGTTAACACCTGCTGCTGAACTGCGAGCCAGAACTCCTCAAATTCCTACACCTCCATTAGATCCTGCTCCTCCTCCATTGTTGTCTAAACCTCGAGAGCGTAATGCTGAGCCTGAACACACTACTACAAATTCATATGGTGCCAGTAAAGCACCAGAACTTACTGCACAACCTGGTGTGTATCTTAAATATTGTTATTTTATTTGTGTATTATGTAAGAGAATAAAAAATAATAATAAATTTAACACAAGAAAACATCTTGCTCAATACTGATTTCTTGTATTTAGGCCTCCCAAATTATACAGTTGGTAATCAGGCTCCCACAATAACCTCTTCAGTCACTAATGGAGAGAAAAAAATGGAACAGAAGCCATCTCCTGTGTCATCTACACCTACTACAAAAAAGGTTTAAGATAGTCTTTACTTTGAAAATATTTTTCATTGGTATTCTGATAATATATAGGAGATATTGTGCAAGTGATAATTAAGAATAACAGTTCTTAAGGTTTAGTTCTTAATATGATGCAATGGGTCCATTTAATTTAAATTGCATAAAATTAACTTAGAACAAGCTTTTTTTTACCATGTTTTTATTAACTTTGATTCCTGTTTATTTGTCCAGTACAAAATCTTGCAATTGATTTTTAACTATCTTCCCGACTCGCTAGACATTTGAAACTTTCAGAATAGTTCATAACACGGTGAAAATGCATTTTCTTAATACTTTTAGCCAACTGTTTCGGGTTTCTGCTGCCTTCAGCAGCGTTACCAGTACAGAGCTTGCAATCAATTTTTCACTAACTCCCCAACTAGCTAAACATTTGAAATTTTCAGGACAGCTCAGATCACGGTGACAATACATTTTTTTATAATTTTAGTCAACTGTTTCAGGTCCCTACTGCCTTCGGCAGTGTTTATATGATTGAACAGAAAATTTATTTAACTAACTTCTCGACTAGCTAGACATTTGAAACTTTCAGAATAGTTCAAAACACGGTGAAAATGCATTTATAAAATAATTTTACCCAACTGCTTCGAGACCCTGCTGTCCTCGGCAGCGTTACCAGTACAAAGTTTAATACCTATAAACACGATAGCAATAAATTGTTTTAATACTTTTAGCCAATTGTTCCGGGTTCTCGATGCCTTCGATAGCGTTTATATGATTCAACAGAAAATTTAAAAACATTGTATATAAAAAGTTCTTTTTATTTTGTAATTATTTTTTTCCCCCCAGTACATCATTATTATCACAATAGTACATATTAATTTGATGTTATTGTTCATTAGAACATCTTTTAGCAACTGGCTGTTGCTCATACTTCAGTAGGTGATAAACTCTTGTATATTTTCAGGCAGGCATGTGCATGTGCACACATAGTCAGCAAGAAAAGTGGCAGTCCCAGGGATTGGGAGAGACATTCACAATACATAAAATTAAACCAAAACACTGATTGGATAACATTTTCAGGGAAGTGATTTTAAGTAATTTTCTATCATAGTTCAATAAACATCAGCAAAAAGGTACAATAAAACCTCTTTGAAAGTCCACCTCTATTTAAGGACTGTTTTTCCCAGTTCCAAATTTTCCCCAGAGGAGTTAATATTATCTCCATTAGAGGTCCATATACAAATGCGTACCTTTCAAAAGAAAGGTCACATTTTGTGAGAGCAGGTAATGTTTTCTCCATAATTTGATCTGACCACTTTCTGTATGTAATTTCTCTGAAAGAACCATCTCATGTTCACCATTTATAGAATTATAGCAGGTATTTCCCTTGAATATGTTGGTAGAAAAAAAGAAGTTTTTGATAAGAGATAAGACTTTACTTGTATGTGCATATTAGGATGATATTCAGCCTTGAAAAAATTAATTTTGTATCATAGGACAATCTCACACCTGCATAATTTCAGAACAGGTGGCTTTGCAGAGATATTTAGCTATTGAGATCTGGGGGAAAAGTTCCTTGGATGTTTGTGTTTTCACTTTTTACTGCCAGAATCACAGCTCCTGGTTGGTTCAGAACTTTTCTGAAGGTCTTAAAAGAATACCCAGGCTTAATTTTTATGCAAGACTTTACCACAGATGGCATAAAATTGCGCTTATCTTGCAAAAATGGACTTAATTTCTGTCCTTTTCTAATTGAAAGAAAAACCTATTTTAACAATTTGTAAATCACTAAATTCATAACTGCCCCTTTAACCCTTTCCCTGCCACTGACGAGTTATCTTGTCAGTTGTGTGCTTGCTATAACTCGTTTCCAGTGTTTGTTCAATCCTCACTCATGATGTCAGCAGCTGTGTGGCAACTAAGCGACACCCATAGCTATAGTCCGTGTAAACTGAATTGGCCTGTGAAGGTTACTACTCCCCGGTCAATTTTCCTAGAAATGACCCATGTGGTCCCGTTATCGCTCTTTCTTTTCCCACCCCATTTGAGCAATTGTTTGACTAGGAAAATATTTCGTTCAGATACAATAATAGTTCACTTTTGGCTTCTTCTTTGGCATTTACTTTTTCTCGTCGTTTCATTTTCGTATCATTTACTATGGCTGGTAATCCTGATATAAGGAAACAATCTAAAATGATTATAAATGATGTTTATAACTATTTTAAAGAGCTTGTTACTTCGAAACCTGATGCAAGAATTAGAGATATTCCCAGTAGCAGAATTTTTTCTGTCAATCTGCGACAACTATTTACGCATTAGAAAATAATCTGCAGCATAATTTCACAATGAGATACCGGGAAAAAAATGAGTTACCGGTTTATTAAACATATTTTTATCGCAAGTTTGCATTTATCTAATGTTATTAATCTGTCAGATATGTCAAAGCATTGTAGTTACAGAATTTCCATTGCATATAACTAGATACAATTATCTTTCATATTGTATAAGAACTACTATTTTGTTTATGATTTTGTTCATACTGACTAGTAAAATACTTGCAGGAGACTCTAAACATTGAAATTAATGCAACTTTCTAAAATTTTCTGGTTCCTGTGTAACCAGATGGAGGGGCATTAAGACGTATAAACTTTCTCTTATCAACGCCATTTCAGTTTGTTCGTCATTGCCATCTGTACATCTTAATTGCATTTTGCTCATCTTCCAGTGGCGGATCCAGCACTTTTTTTCTATTTTTTTTGGTGGGGAGGGGGGGGGGGGGCTAAGATTTTTCAAGATGTTATTCCAGATCAGTGAAAAGTTTACAACAGTAATATTCAATTGTGAATGTCAGTACTTTTGGTTGGAGTTTCAGCCCTCTAGTCCCCCCCCCCCCCCCCTCTAGATCTGCCACTGTCACCTTCTCAATGTCCGAGCCCCAACTTTCACAGAAAACTTGTAATACTAGAATTGAAACTGTATTTAACCCATTAGGCACCAAAACCCCCACTGCAGGAACATTTAATTACGAATTTTTTTCTCTACAATAATTAAGATAAATATATATTTTTATTTTTTACCTTGAACATTGAAGTGCATAGCTTCGCTTGTAATTTTTTCAAAAAGTTGTTAATGCAAATTATTTATTTATTTTTTTATTTATTCAAACAAAATCATCCGTTTCTACTACATAAGAAGAGAAAATCGCTAAGAATAACTTATTATTCAAGTGCAAGGGTTTAAAATGATGGATATTAATTAAAAAATTCTTTTCTTAAATTATAACAGGGATCAAGGAAGTTTAAAAGAGTTATGCAGTTTTTATCAACATCTATTCTACCTCCATTAGGTGCAATGTCTCCCATTTTGGAACTATATCATATCTTTGAACAAAATAACTTTTTTTTTTTTTTTTTTAAATCATTCAAATTATATAAGATTAGGAATGCGTTTTGTAACCAAAGCGTACTAAAATGCAAAATTTTGAATGAGATTCATATAGCGGGGTTAAGTAACTTAATGGGTTTATGTAACATCAAAGAGTTAAGTAACTTAATAAGCACAGGTATTTTCTTTGACAGCTCAATAAAAGACTTTCAAATAAAACCTGTGATCCTTTCAGATACAATTTCTTTTTTTATAGTGCTAGCGAACCATTTATAAAAATACTGGTATTCAAGCAAAAGTGTGTCAAGATCATCAAATTTTGAAATCAATACAAAATTAAGTATATATTCAAAGGTGCAATAACAAAAATTACATGAGTAGTGTGTGATATTGAACAATTCTACCTCTAAATAGATTCTGCAATTTAATGAAGCAAATTTAAACAGAATATTGACAGTTATGCTGCATATGGAGAAAGAATGGGAATCTTCTGCAGGGAACTTCATTACCGATCGGTAGCAAATGCTAGGGGGGGGGCAAAAAATTATATAAATGAGAGATATTGAACATTTCTATTTCTTTATAGGTTTCAGAATCTAATAAAGTATGCTTAAAATGAACATTGGCATTTTATGCTCTGAATGGAAGAAGATTGGAAATTATAATGCTTCTATAGAGTGTTTGATTGCTGATCGTTAGTGGAGAGAGGGGGGGGGGGGTAAAGCAAATATACGAGTGAGAGATAGTAAGCAATATTTTTTTTTAGGTTTTGGAATTTAAGTAAATAAGTTTAAAAAGAACATTGAGATTTATGTTGCAGATGGAGAAGATTTGAAATCATAAGAATTCCGCGAGTCGTTTGATTGTCAATTGGGGGGGGGGGGGGGGCAAAAAAATACATGAATGAGAGATATTGAATTATTTTACTTCTTTATAGGTTCTAAAATCTAATAAAGCATGTTTCAAAGGAATATTGACATTTATGCTGTGGATGGCGAAAGCTTAAAAATTACAACGCTTGATTTTGTGGAACGTTTAATCACTGATCGTTAGCAGGAGGGCGGGGGTAAACAAATATAAGTTATATATTTAACAATTCTACTTCTTTATAAGTTCTTAAATCTAATTAAGTAAGTTTTAAAAAATAATATTGATATTTATGTTACTGATGGGGGGGGGGATGGAAATCGCAAGGATTTCGCGATCTGTATGATAGCCGATCGTTATCAGGGGTTAAGGGGGAGGGGTCACAAAAAAATTATGAGTGAGAAATATTGAACAGTTCTACCTCTCTATAGGTTCTAGAATTTAATAAAGCGTGTTTAAGATGAATATTGACATTTATGTTGTGGATGGAAAAAGATAGAAAATCGCTGTCTTTCCTGCCAAAAGCGGGAGATTTGGAATTTCTGCATAATGCTGATTTGGAAATAATCTGCAGACTAAAAAAAAAAAAATCTGCGACGTACGTTGCGCGTCTCGCATTTTCTGCTATGGGGGAGATATTTTTATGAAAACTCAAGAAACTACTGCTCAAGCTTGTGGGGTGTTACAAAGTTACAAAACTTTGAATAAATACCATGAAATGTAAATACTTGCAACAGTTGTATCGGATTTAAAGAAGACACGACCCTTCATCAGGCGAACGTAGTAAAAACGAGTGTTGCATGATTACAGCACTCGTTAGTGCGTGTGCTGCTTTGTTTGTAGCACTTGTTCCTACTTTGTTTGCCTGACGAATTGTCTTGTCTTCTTTCGACCCGAAACAATTATTGCGAGTTATTGCATTTTATGGTGTTTATTCAAAGCTCTGTACTTATTACTTTTAAACGCCAGTGTATATATATATTAGAATTCAGATTCTTTTAGTCCAAAATGTACCGGAAGAATAAATCTGATAAATTAATTTGTCTATATTATTCATTGTTAACAGTTAATATCATTTTAAGACTAGAAAAAGAGAAACGACCACTGTAACTGCAAAGCTATTTTATAATAAGAATAAATAATTCATAGCTAAAGAGCATTTAAAAATGATTATTAAGAAAACAAAAATTACTTTATTCTGCTCTGTAAACTAATTGTTGATGTTAATCATATAGTTTTAGGTATTAAATAAGTCATAGATCATAAAATTATATTAAAATTCCTTAGCTACAGGCTTTTCTCAAACCTTTGAAAGTGCAGTGGATTGGCGGTGCATCGGTTGAGACTAAATTGTTACTTATTTCCTCCGATACTTAGCCAGTATCACAGAAAATTCCGAACGAATAAGACGACGAGAGTGACTTGTGTTTGAACCCAGCACCTCCTGTCTACCAGCTTCGAGTGCAGAATCTAATGGCCATTGGTACCTCTTGCCATTAATAATCTATGTGAATTGCAGGATTTTTCATTCTTCATTTCTTCTCTTTTTAACTCCTCTCGAAAACAATAACAGTCTGAGATGAGTAACTGATACCGTAATTTTTTTCTATATGTGACAATGGTAAATGAAATTTAGAAATTCGTTAATTAATAAATATGTTAACTCTAAGTATAAGGACAGGAGGAACTAGTCATGAAAATTGAGAATGTGTTTAACTTCTATAACCTTTTTGCGTATCTCAGCTAAAATTAAGACATGTTCCTGTTTTTAATCTTGAAACATTTTTCTTATTTTATACTTTTTATTGTTCTTGTACATGAAGTAAAAAATGAAAGTATATTTAATATTCTTATATGTAATATATAAGAATAGGTGGTCTGAAAATTGAAATATTATATAGATAGATATGAGTGTGTATAAGTATGTTTTTTGTATTACTGTGTTCAACGTGCAGCTATCAGAATGCAATTTTGCTTATTAAATAACCATATTTCTAACATTTTCTAGATCTTTAAGTAAGAAAATAAAGAACTTTTTACGATTTCTTTCCTCCTAGATCAGAAAGTTTGAAAATTTTACTCAGAAACAAATTAAAATAATTTTCCAAGTAGATTAGAAAATTAACTTTGTTAAGCTAATAAACAAAAAATTGGTAATTATATATTACCTTCATTTTTAAATAATACACATAAAAGATAACCTTACGTATAGACAAATATTGAATAAATATAGTGGATTTATACTGCAGGTATTCAACACATTATTACATACATGCAGGGATGCAGAAAATGTTCAAACCTCGGAAATTTCCCCCAAACACAGTATAAATTTCCCTCAATAATGTTAAAATCTACTTTGCTATACAAAGTCATTTGTTCTATGTAATAAATCTTTAAGAGAATAAATATACAGTGTAACATAAAAATATCGCTGTTAGTGTATAAGCACTTCAAAGTAGCAAATTATTATTTTTGATTTACATTTTTATTTTCTCTTAAAAAAAATATTCAAAATTTCCCCCGAACCTCGTTCGGGCATTCGGACATATTCTGCACCCCTGCATACATGTATACTAGCAATAAAAAAAAACTAATCTGCTCTCCAATTGCTTTTACTAAGATAATGAAGTTGTGTGGGAAAAAAGACGCAGAGAAGTTAACGTCCCTTAAAACCATGGTAACGGGGGAATGAAGAACCCTGAGAGGTGGCCTTGACAGGTCTATTTTTCTTACACAGAGTTTAGTGATAAGTTATAAAAGCAGGCAACAGATGGCAGGCAGTGAAAGGGTTAAACTTCGATTCATGACAGAAGACTTCTTAACACAAAAGTTGAATATAAGTATAACTTTAAAAGAAAAATTAGCAGACTCTTATGCAATTGGTATGTGTTTGCAGTCAGATCTTGATATTTAATTAATCCCTTGTCAGGAATTTAAGGTAAAATGACAGCCATCTGATTATTAACCAATTAAAATCAAGAATCTGGTGAACAAAACTGGCAAACACAAACAAGAACACTTTTTATCGCATAACTGTTGCTGAATAAACTCATGGGTGCAGCCGCAGAACTCATTAACTTTTTTGGCAACAATTAAGTTTAAAGTTAATATTTAAATGGCTAATTTTAACGCTGTTATAAGAGTATTATTTTCATATTTTAACTAATAAAAAAAAAAAAAAAAAAAAAAAATCGAGTATTAAGATGCACTGGGACTAGTTGGTAACATTAGCAGAGCTGATGACGAAAAATTTAAGAGCAAGAGACTTAAAAAATCAGAGCAACTATCACAATATGAAAATTTTAAATAAGATTCCCATATAATCTACATTTACACAGTCTGAATATTGATTTCTTTAAATCAATGAAACTATCAAAGAATGATCAAATGAACAACAATAATAATAAAAAAAAAATATATATATATATATTTTTACCCGAGGCAAGTTCTAAGATAATTGTACTCAAAACATTTTTCCAAAGTGAGTTTCAAAATTTTCTTTCCAAGCTGCGTTTTTTCTTTTATAATGTATTATGTATACTGTTTGTGTAAAGTATTATAAATTCTACTCTCGTGTATTATAATTCTGACTCATACTACAAAGATTTACCTTTGTAAATGTTATATAACAGAGAGTTTAAAATCATGTTAAATAACTTTTTTATTTTTACATTTAACAAGAAAACAAAATTACAATTTTTATTTTAAAATAGAACACTACGTTGAGACTATTTTTAAAATTCATAAAAAAAAAAAAAAAAAAAATCAATTTCCTTAAAAATAATTGCAAAATGAAGAGAAGCATAAAAATTAAAATAATATTTATTTTTTTTCAAAGCAAGAGTAGTGGCAAATTTTACCTTTTTCAAAAAATCTTTCTCGTATTTTTGTAAATAACATTCAGAAGAAATTTGCAATTAATATTGTTTGCAGTGTTGAAATGTTCATTGAACTTCAAAAATCTGTTCTATTTCTGCGAACGAGACCAAATATTCATTAACAGGAGGCATTACTATGAGGAAATGTTAGTGTTCCTAACATGGTTTCCCCTAGTCTGCTGTACAGTAGTTCATTGAGTGATCTGGTTTAGGGATGCACCGAATATTTGGTATCTATTCGGTATTCAGTCATACTACCGAATATTCAGTTTGGTCGAATCTCAAACTATTCGGCTACTATTCAGTTAGTTGGAATATATGAAAATTCAACTTTTTAAAATTTTTAATCATTTGAAAAAATTCTGCTATTTTTAATTATCATTAAATTAAGATTTTTCAGAGTAATTAAGAAATAGATTATATTTAAATGAAAATAACTGTTTTATCTAGTTTCAAGTAACATAAAAGAAAATTATTTGTTGCATTAATCATAACAATTAATAATATGTAACAAAAGTTGTCTTTATCAATAACAGTATAACAATATGTTTCTACAGTTGAGTTAAGAAACAGTGTACTTAATTCTCATGATGTTGCTATCTAGGAAACTTCAAGAGATCAGACAAAGATCACATTCAAATCTGGTAAGAAAAATGACACAAGCCATAAAATGGCAGTTTTGAACTTGTCATTGAAAAATGCATATGAAGTAATAATTACAGAACTTTGAATCAACACCATAAAATGCAATAAACTCGCAACAATTGTTTTGGGTTCAAAGAATACATAAACCTTCGTCAGGCGAACAAAGTAGGCACAAGTTCTGCAGTCAAAGCGGCAACGTTCCTACTTTCTTCGCCTAATGAAGGGTCGTGTGTTTTTTCGACCCGAAACAATTGTTGCGAGTTTATTGCATTTTATGATGTTGATTCAAAGTTCTGTATTACTTTAAAACACCAGTACTTTGGTGCATTATTATTATGCATATGAAGTGCCTCAACATGCACAAGAAAGAAAATCACATCTCTAATTAATAAAAATAGAAAAACCTTAAAACATTACTTTGTGTGTCATTGTTTAAATTTTTCAGCCGGGTACCCAGCCCTCATCAGAACGACATTCTCTGTGGAAGACTTGAGCTTGACTGTTGTTAATCTTCTTTCACCATATGGTGGCACCATACACGGTCTGGTGCTACTGCAACACTGTCGTTGCATGCCTTGCTATTGGTTGTCTTTTCAATTTATTCTCAGAACATCGCGTAGTAATAATCATCATAATTTGCAGTTTTACTGGCTTTATCAAATTCAATTTTAATATCATGTTTACTAAACGTTTTGGCTAAGGCTGTATTACATTTTCCTGTTTTTATATCATTTTTGTGTTCATTAATTCTTGTTTTAAATCAAGATAATAAACCAGGATCCTATGTTGGAGTTACAAAAAGAAAAATTAAAACAAGAATTAATGAGCACAAAAATGATATAAAATCAAAATAATAAATCAGAATCTTATATTGGAGTTACAAAAAGAAAAATTAAAACAAGAATTAATGAGCACAAAAAGGATATAAAAACGGGAAAACATAATACAGCCTTAACCAAAACGTTTAGTAAACATGGTATTAAAATTGAATTTGACAAAGCCAGTAAAATTGCAAATTATGAAGATTATTACTACGCGATGTTCCGAGAATCAATTGAAATTACAACCGATAGCAGGCATGCAACAACAGCGGCACAGTAGCACCAGACCGTGTATGGTGCCACCATATGGTGAAAGAAGATCAACAACAGTCAAGCTCAAGTCTTCCACAGAGGATGTCGTTCTGATGAGGGCCGAGTACCTGGCTGAAAAATTTAAACAATGACACACGAAGTAATGTTTTAAGGTTTTTCTATTTTTATTAATTAAAGTTTAATACTTCGTTTTTACTTATATATTTAAAATCACATCTCTATCTCACAATATATAATATCTACATGAGAATAAGAGGCATTTGCATTAGTTTTTAATATAGGTTATCCAATATGTTGTTACTTTTAAATTGATCTTTCTCAAATGTTGCATTTCTAGGTTTTTTTTTTTTTTTTTTTTTTTTTTTGAGTGGGCATGGCAAGATATTGTTATTTAAGAACTTTTATGTGTTTATTAAGAAGCCTAACAGTTAATAATTTTCTTTGACTGTGAATTCAGCATTACACCACTGTTTCTGAATCTCAGTTTTTTATAATATTTTTTGCATAATTAAAAAAATAGAATACTACTAAATGTGAATGGTATTACTGAAAAATTTTGTAAAAAAAATAGGTGATTGACACCTGAATATGAAAGTAAATCAGTCAGCCAAATATTCAGTATTCAGCCGAATAATTACTATTTGGTTTCAATGATATTCGGTTTTCAGCCAAATAGTTACTATTCGGTTGGCTGAAAATTCGGTATTCGGCCAAAACTGGTATTCAGTGCATCCCTAATCTGGTTTCTTTAGCCAATGCAGCCCGTTGCTCATCCATTCTGTCTAAATTTAACACATTGTGGCATTTCAACAGTTTGATATTACAAAAATTCTACTTCAAGTTTATCAATAGCCTAATTCTATTTTCATATTCTTCCTTTTTCAACAAACATGGTAACTATCAACAAAATATTTCAAAGATGAAAATCAAACAAGTTGTTTTTTGGAAATATCAGCTACTATTGCATCTTTAAGAATCTCAAAATTAATGTGAAAATTAGATTTTATGTAATTGCAAGAAGTAGTAAAATAACTTTTTACCTTAATAAAAAAATGTTTTGACTTCATTTGAGAATAATTGTTTCACAATTTCTGCAGGCATGAGATTCTTCTGCGGATCCTCGATTTTCTACTTTCATGTGATTTCCGTTAATTCCGCCTTTTTTTTTTTTAATCAAATTTCTATAACAATCAGTGTTCAAACGCTTCACGAGAGACTTTAGGTTCTTAATCTTTCTCCATCCAAAATATAAATGTCAATATTCATTTATCAGATTCTATAACATATAAAAGAACAGAATTATTCAATATTCCTCACTCATGTAATTTTTTTTGTCCTGCTCTGCCCCCCCCCTTTTTTTTTTTTTTTTTTTTTTTTTTTTACTTACCCATAAGGTAGAGAAAGTAGTTTTTGGGTCAAATTTTCGAACGCGAGTTTTTGTTATATTTACATGTTCTGAGGTCCCCTGAATACGAAGATCATGTTTTTAGCAAATGGTCTGTGTGTCTGTCTGTTATCATCATATCTCAAAAACAAATTATGACAGAAAGTTCAAACTTGGTATTCTAAATGTGTATCATATAAGGATGCTACACTAAACTTTTCGTTAAGATCAAGCAAATGGTTCGTGTACAGGGACACTCAAAAGCATTCATATACATTACGTCTATGGGGGAAATTGCAGGTAAGTAGAGTTTAACATCTATAGACTGCACTAAACCAAATAAAACGAATATATATTTTTTGTAATAGAGATAGTCAACAGGGAAAAAAAATTGTGTATGTAGGAGCCTCGCATCTGCAACCTGTATAGTATTAAATTTCAGGGTAAGAGAAAGTCGTGTGAGTGATACACCAGATTATTTTCCATCTCTAATCAAACATTCTGTGGGAAGCCGTTCATTTTTGAATATTTTTCCAACCACAACAAAAATGTCAATATTAATTTTTTTTAACTTACTTTATGATATTCTAGAACCCATACACCCCATTTTCCCATTTTCTACCACCAATCAATAATTAAATGATATTTGTATAATTTTCCCCGCACATGTTATTTTTCATTTGAAATTAATTTTATGAACACACGTGTTTCCTCTTTTTTTTATTTTCTGCACTCTTATGCTTGTGTTTGCAAACCAGTTGTGATTTCAGCATCACATTTATGGTTTTCACTTTTATCGTACTCCACTTTAAAAACTGAATCTGCGGCATTAATAATCTCAACTTTCACAAATCTACTCACGAATTCACTAAAAAATTATTCCAGATCACATTTTAGTCTATGCAATCTTGAGATTTCACTTTGAAATAAAGTATTGTATTTTTCAAACATAATAATTATATTACTTAAGAAACAAGCCAGAGTATGATACAAATTTTTGCTTGAAATCATAAATATATATGTTCTTCTAGCTAGAGTGTATTGCTTTTCACTTTAACATAGTGTGTTTTCTCTTTAGGTTGAACAGACTTAGATGATGTTGATTTAGTTGGTTCTTCCTTTTTCTTTGTTAGAACTGGAGAATTTTTATTTTGCTTCAGCTCTCCAGAATTAATTCTAATTTTTTTTTTTTTTTTCTTTTGTCGCTGCCTGTTTTTTGTGATACAGATGCTTCATTTAACTCAGAAATTTTTCATTTTTTTGCTGTAACTGACGCTGTATGTGAACATTATTCTTTATAATAAGAGTGCTGGCCACTGATCAATAATATCAATTAAAAATTCGTTGAATGAAATCGGCAACATTATTTAGCCTTTCTCTGCAGCCAAATTAATTAAATGGCATAAACATTCCATTAGATATAAATTTGGTTGTTGTATTCGCAAAAATGCATATACACCTTTCTTTTTTCCTGTCATTACACTGGCTTTATTGCAACTTAATGAAATACATATATCCATCGGTATATTAAACTTTATTAAAATCCAAAGCAATTTCATGAACAAGATGGCCTGCTTTAGTTCTACCACAGGATTTTTTTTTTTTTTTTTTTTACTTCCGCTGAATTAGGAAACATTGCACGGAACAAATTTGAGGCATGATCTGTGGCAGTCAACAGTATATTGTGTTCCAAAAGAAAATTTGTAAATAATAATTCAGCTGAAATCATCTCAAAACTGTCAGAAATAGCAACATAGTTAATTTTTGGGGGCATTTTTAAATGCATTATAATTTTTCATATGTTTCTTTGTTTTAGCATGAGCAATTATGTTGGACCTTCCACCATGATTAACAGTAATATCCATATTTGTAAACATACATAGAGCAAAAGCATCTCCTAAATGATAAGGTTTGATAAACTCAAATTCTTGTGAATAACGCTCAGAATATTTCTGTACATGATCCCATTTCTTAGACGTAGACTCCATTATGTGCAACAACTGAGAATTAATTTATCCCAGTCAAAGAAAATAACATCACGAAAAACATTTCAAATGCACCAAATGCTAGCATAAATGCACACGCAGCATAATCTCTCCTTCCCCTAATTAAACATTTGGGAACTTTGAACTGCTAAGCTGGGCATATGTTCTCTGTTCTATGATTGTGAGCCTTTCTCTTCATCCTGTGCCAGCTTTTCACTATCCTCTCTTTACCTCCCATCTCCCATGCGTTCCCCAGGGCTGCCAACAACTACGCAATTGGCGTAGTAACTATGCTTTAGCCTGCTTCTGTTACACTCTACGCATTGGATATTTAAAGCTACGCTTTTCCTTTCCTCATCGTTATCTTGTCTACAACAAGCGAACTCCGATTTCGCACTGTATCTGCAAATTGCAGTTACGGATGAAGTAGCTTGAAAACTCCGGAGGTTGGTAGGTTGTTTCATTTCCTTCTCATAAACTATGGCAATAGCAAGACTGTGTACGTGCGGTGATTAGATGTTTGGAGAAGTTCTTTTCTATCACTAGAGGTCTAATGCTAATCTGTTTACTTTTGTTTTTCGGTATCATGTGTTATCGGCTGGACTCGTATTTCTGCATTTATTTTTTTACTTAAAAGTGGACAAATTTGTTTAGTTTTTTATTTAATAGCATTTTAAGTTAAAATGAGCGATTATGGTGATAATCCAAAGAAGAAAAAAGTTCCTGATCAAAAATTTCTATCGGAATATTCTGCTAAATGACCATGTTTGTAATCTGTTGATTCATCACCCCATCAGGCGTATTATTGTACAATATGTAACAGCAATTTTCGCATAAATCATGGTGGACTTTATGATTGTTCATGTTATATTGCAACAAGCCAATGTATTATTTTTGTATGTTAGATTATTAAAAGTCAATAAATTTCAGAAAGTAAGTTTTAATGTAAACAAAAAAATTTTATGCTTATTTATATTTTAAGCATTTTCTTATTTTTTAGCAACTACACTTTGTAGCTTAAAACTACACTTTTTCTTGTTTTTTAACTACACTTTAGCACTCCCAGAGGTTGGCAGCCTTGGTTGCCGCATGATGAAAAGCTGAATCATTCAGGATCAAAGAAAAAGAAAATGATACATTTGCAAACTTGGAAGTGATATCCCCGAAAATTTTCACATTTTATTCTGTAAAAAGGACGAATTCACAAAATGTATAAAAAGAAAAGAAATAAAATGAGATAAAATAGAAGTGGAAGAAATAAAAGAGAAAATAAAATAATAAATAAATGGCAAATTTGAAAAATTTAAGTTTTGCGATAATTTTCAGATTATCAGAGCACACTGATAAAAATCAAAGAAACCTTTATTAAATAGGAGTACTTGGGCATTAGTTGAATATTAATAGGTAAAAATCAATGCATTATAACAGTATTATGTTACTGATATCTTTAACTTAAATTATATTTTGTGTTAATTTAATTAAATATAGAGAAATTATGCTATAATATCTTATTTATTAAAGCAGGCAGAATCTAAATTAAAAAATTATGGATCGTGGTCAAGCCTTGCTCAATCTGCTGCAAACAGTCCAAGCACAAGTAACACATCTACACATCTAAAAGCTACAACAATGGACAGTTTCCAGCAATTTAAAAAACAAGCTAAAGAAAAGATGGACAAGGTATGCAATTTTAACAATTTATTTTATAAAAAAAATTGTTATATTTAACACTAATTTGCATACATTTTTAAAAAAGTAAGAGAGAGAGAGAAAACTTATTAAAGAAATTATTGAAGAGGGGGACTTCTTTTTGCTAATAGCAGTCATAACCTACTGCTTGATATAGTTAGCCTCAATTTATAGTTGGGAATTTAGAATAATTTCTTTATTTAAGCTCAAATTTACATGTAATTTATTTTAGACAATGCCTTTAATGTTAATTTGTTATTTTTGAGTGTAATTTCTTGCAAGTATCTTATTTCAAAATATAATCAAAAACCACCTGCAACACTCAATATATTTTCTTATGCTTATTTATTTATCTATTTATTTTGTGAAAATATCACTTCAAAGTAAAATATTTCATGAAAAATATAGTCAAGCCTCATTAATGTGAATTACTTTTAACATGAAAGGTTTCCATAATCACAATCAAAAGGAAGATTTGTTTCTGAGTTACTGACAGCATGAACCACTGATAACATGAACAAATTTTTTTTATCCCTCTTCAGACAGTTCATTTGTAATATAAATTTTCTTCTGTTGTTGATATGAAACAAAAAATATTTTCAGTACAATGAAGCTATGTGATGATCAATTTTAGTTATTTGCAGAATAGTTCAATATATATAGGTATCAGTGAATTAAAAAAAAGGAAATATTATAATCTATCTTGAAAATACATTTTTAATTATATTTATTTCAATATATTTAATAACTAGAATTGTACCGAATATTCGGTTCAACGAAATATCTTAATATTTGGCAACCGAATAGTGGAGGTTAATTTTGAATTGAAATATTGACATTGATAAAATTATTTTTTATTATATAAAAATTTAATTTTTTTACATTAAAGTTGTTTTTGAAAAGTCTAAATTCACATTAAAATTGATTATTTACCATAATGGCTTCTTTCTAAAGCACTTCAGTTGCCGTCGTGGCCATCTTAGTATGCTGTAGCTCTGTTTACATTTTCACTGGCTTTATATTTGTTTTCGTCTCGTTACTTCTCTTCAATTCATTTATCATGGGTTGCCAACCAGTCTTGGGAATAATGCTATGTTCATGGTCGTTAGTTGCAAGGAAACAGGTTAGTATTTCTATTGCTTCACGTTTAAGGGCATAAGTATGGGAGTTATAATTAGCTATTTTTTTAAGTTAATGGAATTAATATCAATCGGGTATTGATGTTAACTCTAGAGAAGGCAGTTGAAGGTTTATTAAATTTTATGTCAGCAATTTCATAAATAATGAAAAAGCTACAGAATGACAAAAAGAAAAATTAAAAATTGCGAAAAAGAACACCTTGCTGACATAAAATGTAATAAGCCTTCAACTTCCTTCTCTAGAGCTAACATCAATAACCCGATTGATATTAATTCCATTCACTTCCAAAAAATAGCTAATTGTAACTCCCATACTTGTGCAATTAAACATAAAGCAATAGAAATACTAACCTGTCCCCTTACAACTAACGACCGTGAACATAGCATTATTCCCAAGACTGGTTGGCAACCCATGATAAATGAATTGAAGAGAAGTAACGAGACGAAAACAAATATAAAGCCAGTGAAAATGTAAACAGAGCTACAGCATACTGAAGATGGCCGTGACAATGGCTGAAAGTGCTTTAGAAAGAAGCCATTATAGTAACTAATCAATTTTAAGTGTTTATTTATTTTATTTTTTCTTTCGTCATCAATGTTAGGATGTCAAAGAATATTAAATAAATAAAAAATAAATACCAAAGCAATTAAGTTCCTGTTGCATTAATTTCTAATCTAAATTAAAATAGAATCTGTATTCAAGTATGATACATTTCAAAATAATAACTAATTGTAGTAGTTTAATGAAGGGGAAATTGTAGCAGCATATATAAAGCTGTATTTACCTACAGTCAGTACAAGATCAATTAAAAAAATAAAAATAAAGGGTAGAAGACAGTTTATGAAAAATCAATCATTGTATTTAAATTTTGGCACAAAAGTTTTTCTGCATGTTTTGGCTGTATGTGTGTGTGAGAAAGAACTTGTTGTTGTATCTATTAGATAATTTTACAGGAATGAAAAATGGTCAGTAAAGTCAGTAAAAGTCAGTATTTTCAAGATTGGTCAGTATTTTAGGAATTTAGTCAGTAAAGTCAGTATTTTTGGCTTAATTATTCCTGAACTCCTTTTTTTTATAAACTTAAAAATAGTATTTCTTTTTTCGTACACAAAAATGTGCCAAATGAAACTTTCATTAGTAACATTGCAATCCTAAATTTTGCCAACATAGAAAACCTTGTCATTTTTACTTTCCGAACACTATAGTGAGGAAAGTATTGTAATCATGTCAAAAATCCGAATTTGAGATTTTGATGTTTCTATACGTTTTGAGGTCCAATGAGTCCGTTTTCACTATTTTTGCGATGATGTATGTATGTGTAAATGTCTGTGAGTGAACACGCTAGCGTCTAAACGCTTTGTTCGAATAACCTGAAAGTTGGTACGTATATTGTAAGTCACCATAGTACGAACCCTATAGATTTTGGAGAATCTAGGACTTATAGTTTTCTTACAGGGACTTACATACTGAAAAATTCTTTATCATTATGGCCAATAGGGCCAAATTTTTAAAAGTGTGATAGCGTCTAAACGCCTTATTAATATAAACAAAAAAATTGTACATATGTTATAGGTCACAGTTGCACACACTGTATAGATTTTGGTGAATCTAGCACTTACAGTTTTTTTACAGGGACACAAAGAAAAAATCTTTATCATTATGGCCTATGGGACCAAATTTTTAAAAGTGCGATAGCATCTAAACGCCTTATTCAATTGAGCTGAAAATTTATATGAGTATTATAAATCACAGTTGCACTAACTATAAGCATTTTGGTGAATCTCGCATTTATAGGTTTTTACAGGGACACAACGAAAAATTCTTTATCATTATGATCTATGGGCTCAAAGTTCAGTAGCGTTCAGTGAAACATCGTGTAATATATGGAGAAAAATACTCAAACACTCTATTATGGTTTTCTCTCTTTTGTTTGTTTAACAACTCCTCTTTCTTTACTTTATCTACAAAACTGTTAATTACTCAATGTTCGGAAAGTCGAGTGGAGTCACTCCAGATTTTTTTTTTTTAGGGCTGTACATTCTTATTGCAGATTTTGTCTTATTGTACTTCTCCCATACTTGGTAATATAAGGAAACTGACCAATCATCTGTGACTCTTCAGGAAAATCATTGATTCCAAAAATTCCATGCTTCATTAAGTGAAGCGATAAATAATGTAAAAGAACTGCAGAATCAAAGATTAACCATTTAAGTGTTGTAAAAAATATGTAAGTGGATTGAAAAATAATAGCAAGATTTAACACAGGAACACATGTTTTTCCCTTGAAAAAATACCATGATAAGATAAGACGAAAAGTACTACCATATTGTTTTGCCATCAACTGTGGAGTAATCTCTAAAACTGGAGTAAAGTTTATTTGGCAGAAGTACATTAAAAATGAATAGCAAAATTTGACCTAAGCAGAGGAATTCTTGCCTCTGGACTAGAGTCCTGCACAGGTCGAGTAAAACCAAACCCAACAAAAAAATTTTTGTCAATCCAAATCCACAATAGAGAATTTTGATCATCCAACATAAAACCAATTTCTTTATACCATATCTGAAACCAATCTTCATTTTACCCAAAACCTGAACGCTAACAAAGAGAGGTTATGTCATGGAAAATTCAGATTGGGACAAAATTGTGCAGAATTGTAGTATACTATGAAGATAACAGCATATTCAAGCAGTAGTGTTACATGAAAAAAGCTGTTATATAACAAGCCACACAATTTTGAGAAAAAAGCCTTTAAAATTTCAGTGATCTTTAAGCACAAGTTATTTTGTAAATGAGTCAACGCCCCTGTGGCATGCTCGGTAGAGCAAGTAGCTGTCATTCCGATGACCTGCATTCAATGCTGCCTACAGGAATTTCTTTTTCTTTTTTTTTTCTTTAATCTAAACTTTTTATTTTATAATTCAATTCAAGATTTGGAAATTTTAATAAAAAATAATTATTTAATTTTCTTGAATTTAAAACATATATGTATATGTAGGTTCAAAATTTTTCTATTCGTAATATTTATAATTTCCTATAACACAAAAAATAAATTTTAGCTTTGTTTTAAGTATAAACAGGCATGAGAATTTTCCGCAGATCCGCGATTTTCCGCTTTTTTGTGATTTTTGTAACATATAAAAGAACAGAATTATTCAATATTTCTCACTCATGTAATTTTTTTGTCCTCCCCCTCCCCCTTTTTTTTTTTTTTTTTTTTTATCTCTAACCATTGCCGATCAAACATTCTGCGGGAAGCCTTTTATTTTTGAATATTTATCCATCCACAATATTAATTTTAAACTTACTTTATGATATTTTAGAACCCATAAAGAAGTAGAATTGTATTTAATATTTCTCTCATGAACTACTTTTAACCTCCCCCCTTTTTTTTTTCCCCATTTTCCACCACCAGTCAATGATTAAATGTTGATTGCTAGCTAACATTTTTTTTTTTTTTTTTTTTTTTTTTTTTTTTTTAAACCCATGTTTTATCGTGTTGATGTGCATTATTCTTTTAGTTTAATTTGTCACTTTAAAAATATTTTGTATAGTTTTTCCCTGTGAGCATTATTTTTCATTTGAAATAAATTTTATGAACATACATTTGTATAGATTTTCCCATGTGCGTTATTTTTCTTTTTTAAATTAATTTTATGAACATGCATTTTTCCTCTTTTTTTAATTTTCTGCACTCTCATGCCTGTATAAAGTAAAGTAAAAATAAAGGGAACTTTTTTTTTTTTTTTTTAATTATTTATCTAAACATTTTATTTTATTTTTTACTTTATTTTATAATTAAAACAAAGCTAATATATATGTGTGTGTGTATAAGTTATAGAAAATTATGAATATTTCAAATAGAAAAATATAACTATATACAACTATTGCTTAATTGTGGTTTTAATTATTCAAACAATTAAATTTTACAACCATCCATCCCTACAATCTTTCAACTGCAGCTTTAATAGCAAAATAAGTAAATAAATAAAATAATCAAATAAAAATAAATAAAATAGATATACAAACAAAACCCTGAATAACAAACACAAAAGTACAACAAAACAGACAAGAAAAAAATTTTTTTTTAATAAAAAATATACTGAAGTGTAAAATACTTAGCAGGTGTACTTAAATCTTGGTTTGAGCTTCCTGAATTGGTTTTAATATGTGTAAATTACTTAACTCCTTTTAGCTTGTTAATATTAGAGAGCAGCTGAAATTTTATTTTGTGCAAAGAAGGATTTAAAAAAAAAAAAAAAAAAATGTGGTAGTCAAAGAAAAACAATATTGGTTTAACATTTAAAATCTACATTTAAAGATGTTGTATATTAGGAACATTTTTTGACTGTGATAATTTAATAGCATCAGAATCCTGTATGATAATTTTTCAAGAAGCTGTATTGATTGGAGAATTAATTATTTAATTTGTTTGGATAGTAGTTATATATGCAAAATTAAAATCAGTATTTCTCTGTAATTTAAAAAACAAAATTTAGTATTGCTTTAAATATACCTAAAATAAAATAAAATGTTTAGATAAATAATTAAAAAGAATTTTTTTTTTTTTTACCTTATTTTATAGTTACAACAAAGCTAAAATTTATTTTTTAAGTTATAGAAATTTATTGTATTTTTCAGTTTTAAATATTACAAATTGAAAACTATTTATTTTTTATTCAAGAAAATTAAATAATTATTTATTAAAATTTTCAAATTTATAATTCAATTATAAAAGAAAGTAAAAATAAACAGTTTAGATTAAATAAATAATTAAAGAGGGGGGGGGAGATATCCTGTTGGTGGCATTGAACCCAGGTCATTTGCATGATGGCCACTTGCTCTACCAAGCATGTCACTGGAATGTTGACTCGTTTGCGAGATAGCTTGTACTTAAAGATTACTGAAACTGTAAAGACTTTTTCTTAAAATTATGTGGCTAGTGTGCACTACTGCTTTAATATGTTATTAGCTTCATAGTATACTACAAGCAATTTCGTCCCGATCCGAATTTTTCCATGATGTGACCTCTCCTTGAAAGTAAAAATTTAATTAATAATTCTTCTAAAAACTATGCAAAAAATTTTAAGTTATAAAATAAAATAAATTTTTACTGTCACACAGTTGGTAAATCATTTAAAAAGAATTACAAATGTAATTATTAATACACTTAGCTAAAAATATTTAAAAATTTGAAAAATGGATTAATAATAATTTTTAACTATTTATGTGTGTTGTGTACTTCAAGTGTACAAAAATGTGCTTGAACTTTTGTGTTTGTAATTTATTGTTTAATGCTTATATTTTAAAAAAAGTGTTTGGTGTTTCTTTGTTCATTGCTTTTGTCCAATATGGATATTCATTTTACTATAATAATTTGGGTATATGTATTTCTAATCATTGGTTGATGTAGTATGTTTAAATTAATTATACAATTATAATTATATCAAACAAATTTCTACTTATTATAGTAATTTTTTTTTTTTTTTTTTTTTTTTTTTTTTAATATATTCTGAAGTTGATCTGAGACTCTTTAAAAATTAAACTTGACCCTAAAACATATTCTGAAGTTGATCTGAGACTTGTTAAAAATTAAACTTGACCCACAAGAAAAATGTTCAGTCAACCTGACCCACAGTTCGTATAAAAATTGTTTGACTAGATGCAGGACTCTACTCTGGTCCTGCCCCTAGTGAGATTATATTATTAAAAAGATATTTCTGTAATGCATTGTCTTTGGTCACAGACTTGTACAAAATTTGAACAAAATCAGTTCAGCAAAAAAGAATTAAAAATAAATTGCGAGATGCATCACAGGCAGACAAATGTTTTACTCCTGGTGAGAGAGATTCCTGAAAATGCTTGTATATTGTATTGTCATTGACTATGGACTTATGTTTAAAATTTAAATAAAATCAATTCGGCAGAGATGCATTAAAAATAGAAATTACAAGATTTGATACAGGCTAACTGATTTTTGACTCTGGCACCTGCCCCTGTTGAGATAAATCCTTGAAAATATTTGCATATTAAATTGTCATTGATTCTGAACTTGTGTGATAACTTTCCAAATAAATCTAGTAGAAGTCAGTGGGTTAAAAATTGATTACAACATTTGACTCAAACAGACAGAAGGGTCATTCCATGTCAAATCAACGAAAAAAAGTAGCATTTTTGAGTTGACACCCCTCAGATTTCTATCAAATAGGGCTCATTTATTTGTTCTATAGATAAATGAATCTGTACCAATTAATAAGTCCCTACCTCTTTTAGTTTTTGATATACAGGACTGCAAAAATGCAAATTTTCAAAATTTTTTATTACAAATGTGCCCATATATTCTTCCCTAATTGACTTAGAGGTATAAATTTGGTATCATTAGAAAGCTTATATAATACAGACTTTCAAATGATATGTCACATGCACACATTTTTTTATTTTTTCATTTCAAGGTCAAATTTTTTTACCTTTTACCTTCAATAACTCAAAAAGTGCATTTTTTATTTTATTTTCAAAATATATGCTGTTCCTGCATTTATTGTCTATAATTACTGTGATTTTCAGAATGGGATTGCCATGGGATGCTGAGTTATAAATTAAAATATAACATCTATCAGTATTTTCATATTAACATCAGGGTCATTCCAAGTCAAATCAACAAAAAAGAAATAACATTTTTAACCTGACAATCTTAATTTTTTTTTTATATTGGGCTCAGATATTAGGTTTATATGGAAATGAATTAATACTGAATAAAAATTCTGCATTTATTTGAATCAAAAGAAATGTTTTAGTTTTTTAGAATTGGAGAAAGTATTTTTTACTTCTCCTATGTAATTAAAAAAATTTTATTTCTAAACATTTTTTATTGCCTTTTTCTTTTCGATAGATTTTAAAGATGTTTTTAATATAATTTCACTGTTATCAGAAAATGTTTATATGCCTGTCTCAGTATCTGTGGTTACCAAAATTTTATGAAGGCTATTTTCTCATGAACCAATGGACTGAATTCAACAAAACTTTATGTTTGGTTAGGTTTTGACTAAGTTACTTGCTAGTTGCTGGTTCAGCCTTTAGCTTGTTTTCCAGATTTTCTTTTCTTTTTTTTTTTTTTTTTAATAGTTTTCTTGCTTTTTTAACATCTTAAAGAGATTTTAAAATTATCTGATTGAAAAAAATTATTCCATATAGTTTCCTAAAAATGTAATTTTTCCACAACCAGTTAATGATTTTTTTATTTTTGTGGTTGATTGATAAATAAAAAATTGCTGAATCGTGGAATTATTTAATTACTAAATGACAGCATTTGTGGTTTATTTATTTATTTTTCAAAAATCTGTTCCTGCATTAGTATTTCACCACAAATTAATGAAACTTCTGCTTTTTTTGTGTATGTGTGTGTGTGTGTGTAAGTTTGATTGCTAAAATACACAATATTTTTTGATCTGCCTTGGAAATGCATTTTGGCACTGTTTGGCATAATTTAAATTAAATTACAGACATTAACAAAGTATGTAATTATTTTGCTACTGATCGACCAAATTCACACTTCAGTATATGTATATATATATTATTATTTCATGCTGATTTCATTGCAAATCACCAAATTTATGTTTTTTTATCTTTTTTTTTTCCCTAAAAAATAAGATTATTTTATTTTTAACGTAATTTATATAACTGTATATATATTTGTAAAGTTTATTTTCAAATCTACATTCTGCCTAGGTCTTTTGCAGTATGTGCACCAGTCAGTATTGAAACTTTTCAAGAATCGCCCATAAACTTAAAATTATATATATTGCATGCATCAACAATTAACTGAAATGGGATCTTTAGTTATTGGTAATTGCTGATATCTATACTAAGTATTACTAGTCAAAACCATCTCTAAATTAAATAGAGCTAACAAGTTAAGATTCTTTGTGCAACCAACTAGCTAAACATGGAGGTAACAATTTTTCGCCCCTATTCTCTAATTGATCCAATTCTGTAATGCCTTTCTGTAGAATCGAAGTCTTTCCAAACTGGTTTAAACAACATCTGTTCTTTTGTAGGTGAGGAATAGCACCAGTTAAACCAGTTTTTACAAATAAAAAGTCAACTGTGCTTAAGGGCAAAGACAGAATATAATACAAAAATAATTTAATAACTCAATGTTATGAATATATGTCTGTTGTTGTTTTTATTATTAAGTTTAGCATTTTCTTTGATGAATTAGAATATAACTTTTCTTTTCAACTGGCTGAGTTTATTACACAGAAAAATAAAAGCTTGATTATTTAATATATATATATATATATATATATATTTATTTATTTATTTTTTTTTTTTTTTTTCTAGCAAAGGCAATTATATGAACAGCAAGAATTAAGGCGGCACCAAAAAGAACAAGCTGAAAAAGAGCGATTAAGGATGGAGAGAGAAAAACAAAGGTATAAAAACATTGCAGTTTCCGTTAATTGTTTATGCTTATTGTATGAAAATATGGGTCCATTAAACTAATTGTGATGAATGTTTGAATTATTGTCTTTTGGGAGTTCAATGAAAAGTCACTTTGAAAAAATATAGTTGTCTTTCAAAAGTTTTTGTTGTGAAATTAGACCATCATTTACCTGTACTTTCTATAACTATTTATTCTTAAAATGATGATAATAAAGTACAGAAAGGCAATTTTTTTATTTCTTTATTATATAATTTGCTTTAAAGATTGACACTAATTTACCAAATTAAAACTTAAAAAATTTCAGAAACGATTTTCAAGTTTATCGGACTATTTGTATAAATGCATTATCATATGCTGTCCCTTTAAGTCAAAACTAAGATTTTTGTTTTTGTTTTTTTTTCTTTAATATGAATTTTTAAATAAAAGGAAGATAATTAATTATATACTAATAATCATTTTTTCTTTCTTAAAAGCAAATAATTAATATGCTAAGTTAATTAGCATGCTGTGATCATCATATAATTTTATTCTATCATTTTCTTTTCAGTGGCTCAGTTCTGTTTCATTATTGCAAGAGTTAGATTATCAGATACTAGCTTCCTTCAGCAATCAGCTGGTCCGCGATAAATCAAAAAACATAAAGATGGGGTTCCCACTAAGTCACTTTTTTCACTTAAAGTCACTTTTGTTTACATTGGTCACTTAAAGTCACTTTTTTTTGTAAAAATGCCTATTTATTCACTTAATGGTCACTTTTTAAAATATGACTAATAATTTGATAAAATGTCTTGCAAACTTTTCTTCTAAACATCAAGAAACCTAGCCTTATTAGATGTGTCTTTTATGCAATCTTCATCCACCCAAACTTTTGTGTGACTTTTGTGTAAAAACATTACTTAGAAACTTCATATATATTTAGGGAGATCATTCCATCTGAAAATATCAAAACAGTTTTTCCTTATTTATTTTTTGGTTAACCGTTTCTATTAGTTCAAAAACCAAAGGTAAAAAAGGATTTCATGTATGCTTCTAATTTGGTCCAAAGTAAAGGAGTATCTTTTTTTCTTATATTAATTATATATACTGTTGACACTATAGACTTTTATCTTCCAGTTCCTACTAGCCGGTTTTTAAGTCACTTTTCTTCTTCAAATGGTCTCTTATTTTGCACCAGTTTCATGGTGGAACCTTGTAAAGAAAATCGGGGAGGGGGGGGGGGATTGTTTTCTCATAGTTGAAATCATTGGTCCAGGGTCCCCACTGCCTGTGGCATTGCAAATCTATGCGCGCCCGATGCCACTTTAATAATGTTATACTTTCAAAAGTATTTACAGTTAATTCCTCATACCCAAAAATCTAATAAAACATGTCCCCTCTCCTAATAATTTTTTACATTTGAAATGGGCTCTTCCCACCTGACGTCAGAGTTCACATGATAGGTGATATACAAACAGCAGACAAAGTCTTCTATATCTATAACGATTGCTGAAATAACATATTTTCTATTTTTATTTTTGATCAATCGTATCGGTGTTATTTTTTTATACATCATCATTTTTAGTCCATTTTATGTCATTATTCATCATCTTTTGTTTGCTGTATACATTTACAATCATCATTTAGTTTATATTTGTTATTGATGTTCATGGAGAATATGTTAAATACTCTGATTTTTGTTACTTAAATCGTTGACAGAGCGACATCGTACGGTGTAAAGCCATTTAGGCCAGTAACTAAGTTAATTAACTTATTGTAACACTTTTTTTTATGCAATTAAATTTAATTGAAAACATTTTAAAATTTCAAATTATAATCCATAAACATTCCACAAGAACAAGCTATTATTTATTGCTAGATCAGTTAATATAACATTTACACTACAACATATGAAAATCGATTCTTACAGGTAAAAATAAATAACACATAAAGTGTTTTTTAAAAATTATTAAATTTACAAATACGATTATTCTACTGTTTACAAATGCACAATATTGCTTTTATTTATCACATAATTGAGCAGACGACGCTGGGAAGAGCCCATTATCGACATTTGATTCTTCACACCCAAGAAACTATCAATTTTCGAAGCTGTATCTGTATTTTAAAATCCTCTTTCTCTGCCTTTGTACATTTTCCCTTTGCTCCCCTCTTCCCCAATCTATCTCCCAAATAATGTTACCCTAATAATTTTACACTTTCAAAAGTATCTGCAATCGATTCCTCATGCCCAAAACCTCTAAAGGCTTAGATAATACTCTAGTCTTTCAGTGGCTTTCTATAGCAGTTTTCACAAATGATGTTTCATAAGAAGAATTAGCTATCCCTTTTCTTATCGCATTAACACATTGATATTAAGCTGCCTTACTCTCTAGTATGCATTTTTATGCTCTTCAAAGGTAACACATTTAATTGCAGCGCCATGAACTTGCATATTGCAGTTTTATTCAGTAATTGTTCAAATTTTATACAGATTGATTTAATTTTTAAATAAGTAATCTTTGTTTATGTTATTTTTTCTTAATTTTTGGAAGCTAGTGTAAGTAAATTTAAACAAACTATAAACTAAATAAGAACTTATAATCTTCAAAATATATAATTGGTAGAAAAAGGTACAATTGCACAAGGTTTACATTAACATTTGTTTCAATTGCCTGCAAATAATTTTTTTTTTTCCCCGTACGTGTTTTGTTGTCAATGCCTTTACTATTGTAATAACCTTAAAAGAGATATGGACAATCCTGTTCTTAAGTTTAAGAACATTCCATCAAGTGTGCAATATTTGAATTGGGGAAAAAAAAGAAGGAGGGCTAGTTTGTAAATCTTATATTTTTGTAATATTTGAGCTGCAGTGTGTGAAGTATAGAATGTCAGGGTGGCTAGCAGTCAGGGAAAATCAACGAATCAGGGAAAAGTCAGGGAATTTATAAAATCTGGAAAAGTCAGGGAATTTTAACAAATTTTGTGAAAATAAGCTATATTAATCATTAAATTATTAATGACATTTTAAATCACTAAATTTTTTGCTAGTGTCATGAAATTTTTATCGAAAATAAACGTGAGAGTCAGGGAAAAATGGAAGAAAATCTCGAAAAATAGTCAGGGAATTTGAAACGGTTTAAATGCTAGCCACCCTGATTGTAGAATTGATGTTTTTAGCAAAATATTTCATGAATTATTTTGCTATAAGTATATACTCTGGACCATAAATGTTTTGCTTCCATTATTATGTTTAATTTTTCTCTCTTTTTCTTCAGGGAAAGAGAAGAAGAAGAAGCCCTTGAGCGAGCCAGAAAAACGCAGCAGCAGCAGCAGCAACAACAACAACAACAACAGAAAGATTCAATTACTTCACGTCGTGAAGAAACACCAATAACTCCTGTGGCAGCAGTTAAAGCTGAATCCCCAGCACCTGTGCCATCTCCTGCTCTTAGTGAGAGAGAAGAACTGAGGCGGAGAGAACAAGAAAAAAGGAGACGAGAAGCTGTAAGTTTAATTAATTTTTTGATAAACCATCGTAATATAACATTGACTTTCTCCAAATATCATTTTTATTTATAAAAAATAATTTCTCAACACAAGTAGTGTGTATTTAGTAAGATAACTTAAAAAAAGTTAGAAAAATTTGTGCTGTAACCACAGTTTTGTTTTCACTATTTAACCATTTAATATAACCTGAAAATGGTGCAAAATTTAAATTTACTTTTTGATGTGCTTATGAAAAGTACATTTATTTTGTAATATTGAGAAATATGCTGATTTTGTTTATATCATCTACCCCACCACTCTCTCTCACACACACACACACACACACACACACACACACACACACTTTATGGCCTCTACCAAAATATAATAATGAAGTGTCATTCTAAGCCCTTCTCCAAAAGTAGATACATGATAAATAAATAAATACAGGAAATTTTTTCAAATGTCTTGAACACCAAAGAGAGTAATGAAATAGCAGGCAGCTGTTTCGGTAGCATTGAGCATACCATCATCAGCGAAGATTTTTCCTGTATTTATTTATTTAACACCCAAATCTCCTATAGATGATAAATAACTTCACAAAAGTATAAATATAAAATGTATATAAATCTGATGGATATAATTGCTATAGAATTAATTTATTAAAAATATTTGCAAGTGCATAATTTATTGTATAAAAACAGTGACGCTTTCAGTGAAATAAATTGTAGACTAGCAAGATAGATTGGTGGTCTAAATGTAATTAGGCTGTGGATGCTAAAGCTTGATTCAACTGCCAATAGAACTGTGAGGATTGAAGAGGGATTAGGCAATGCAAAATAGGAAGATACTGTGCTACGGACATGACAGATGAAAATTAAGAGAATTTGGATTTTATATATTTCCAACAATCCAATAAAGCAGTAATACAAAATCATAATTAATGATATTTTTATGATTTTTATAAATAATGAAAGCTTTAAAAAAAAAAAAAATAGAATCTGTATTTTAATAGGCAAACAAAATTTGTCATACACTTTTAACATATTAATTATGGGAGTAAGGGTTGAAAGTGGTATCATTCGAAAGGTATGATTAGCCAGATTTGCAGAATACAAAAATTATTTTCTTAGGATGTCAAGAAGGTAATTAAAATACTTTTATTTTTTATGCACTTTTTTATTTTTTTATACACATATTCTTTTGTATTAAAAAATTCTTAAAGAAAAAAATTGTTAAATCTGGCAGTTACTTAAAATTCAAATAAAACCATGGACACAGTAATTTGTATAGATGTAGCATTCTTACTCTCGACTACAGATTTTTCATTCTAAAAGGCCAACGGCCATTAGAGTGGTAAAAATGATTATGAGTGGTGGATCGAAGTTTTATACTATTGAGCATATATGCAAATTAAAAAAGGATTTGATTTATGAAAGTTCTTTTTTTTTTTTTCCCCTAATTTATTTGTGATATTTCTTTTTTTTTTTTTTTGGGGGGGGGGGGGGACATTTGTGGCAGCTCTAATTTGAAGACACATTTTTTAGCTAAAACATAATGCATTTCAACTAACTGAAATTGACTACTTATTTTTAAATAAGTGGATTTATTTATTATATCTTCTGCATATACAGGGTGCCCCTGAATTCATGGTCCAAACTTTGAGGGAAGATTGGGCACATCATAAGGGTTCAGAATTGCATAGGAACCCATGACCGGAAATATCATTTTAACCCTTTGAGAACGGATTGTTTGTTATTTTTTACCAGATGTGGGCGTGGCTTTTGAATGTTGAATTTTTTTTTCCATGCAAATGGTTACATAAAAAAGATATACATAGTAAGAATGTTTCTAATCGATGTATTTGCTGCACTGACTGCATTAATATGAATATTGTACACATTTGATCACTTTCTGTAATATTATGTAAATAAAGATCTATCTTCCATTCCCTCAACAATTCTTGTTTTTTTTTATTTACATTTTTCAGTTCCGACTATATATTTCTATGAAAAAAGTGCTTCTTTATATGTGTATTTTACATATCCTTAAAGTTTGGCCCATGAATTCAGGGGCACCTTGTATATGAAGAAAGTATAAGATTTGGAAAATTTTTCACTATCTGTGTTTCGATGAATTTTACATGTTTTGAGATTTCTTGAACACAATTGAATATTAATTAAATTTTTGTTCATGTTAATCAGTAGATGACGCTGTCATATAAAATGATGTAGAAGAAAGTACTAGATTTGTGAAGATTTTTTACTTCCAGTTTTCGATGAATTTACATGTTTTCAAATGATCTAAATGTGATTCACTCATTTTTTAAAAATGACTATTTGTCTGTGTGTATATGATGTTTTAAGGAAATTTTTTAGTATCTCATGGAATTCATGGGCAGAATTTAAGTACGATTGATAATTGGTTAGACCTTTATTTAAAATGGTACTGATTAGCTGTTGGGATATATCACTGAATAGGTGGTGTTGCTATGTTGTGATTCACCCCATTTAAGTCAAAGCTATATCTCCACATCTGTAGTACACAAACGCACCAAACATGATATATGATGTGGACATTATGTAAGACTATGCTGTTTTAATTTGGATGCATATCAACCGACAAGTGGCACTGCTGTGTTCCATTTATGAGAAGGCAATTACTTTGCTTTGCAAAAAAGTGGTCGAGTTTTGACCACTAGATGATACTAGTTTATGTAACTATTTAAAAGTGTGATTACTCTCTCAATAATGCTTAACAATGATAGAACAGTTTATCGTAATCGTAAAATCCCGTTACAATAATAAGTGTTGGATGCATATGAACAATTTACACATAAATTTCGTGTTTTCGATTCCTTAGGTTTACCAAGACAAATTTAACGCTAAAAGGGGGAATCTCAAATTTGAAACTTCCTATGCCCCAATCCCTCAAAATAAAAAATATCCTAAAGAAGTCACATGGCTGTTTTCAATAGTCTCGTCTTGTGCAATTTTTTCACCATGAAGTAATTTGGGGCCAAGTTATGCTCACAATAATTTTTGCCTCCTGCTCCCCCCAGGGAGAATTCGATAAATTCCGTTACTTTAGGTGTTGGATACATATAAACAGTTCAATCACCAAACTTCTTGACAGCAGCTCTCATAAATTTCCCAGGACAAGTTTAGTGTTTAAAAGTAGCAAATTCGACACCCAACCCGTTTTAGCGCTAAATCTGTCTCTTGGGTGATCCGTCTTGAATTTGCCCTTCGTAACACGTACTTCCCTCAACCCCCCTCCCCCCCCCCAAAAAAAAAAAGAAAGAAAGAAAGAAAGTGGCAGGCAGATCACAAAAAAAATCAAAAACTTGTTTTGGAAATATCTTAAAGAAGACACATGGCTGTTTTCAACATTTTTGTTCCATTGTTGGTAGAGTTCTACTCAAAAATCCGGAATTTGCAAAATTTCCCGCCAAAAATTGATTTCCCCCTCCCTTTCCTTAAAAATCAAAACTTCCTAAATCACAGATAATGTTTTATTTGTACTCATGTGTAGTCACCCATGCAATTTCTTCACTGTGAAGTAATTTGGAGCCAAGTTATGCTTACAAAGATGTTTTTGTCTTCTGTTCCCCCAAGGGGGAGAATGGGGGTAATTTTGATAAATCACGTTACTTTAGGTGTCGGATACATATAAACAATGCAAGCACCAAAATTCGTGACCGCGGCTCCCATAGATTTCCCAGGACAAATTTAGCGCTAAAAAGTGTGTCTCGATTTTGACCCCTCGTAAGCCCCCCAAAAATATCGCAAATCACAAAAAAACAAAAATGTGTTTTTGGAAATATCTTAAGGAAGTTGCATAGCTTTTTTTGCGACAGTTTTGTTAGAGTTCTGCTCAAAAATCCAGAATTTGCGATATTTTCCCTCTTTCTCCTCTTAAAAATCGAAAATTCCTAAATTGCAGATAATGTTTTATTTTTACTTATGTCTAGTCTCCCCATGTGTAATTTCTTTACTGCGTATTTGGAGCCGAGTTATGCTTATAAACATGCGTTTGAATTTTGCCCCTCAGGAGGGGAACAGGGGGTGGGGAATTATGAAAAAGTTGATTAATTTAATTTTAAGTTGGGTAAGGACCTAAATTCCAGACGAGCGCCGTTGAATTCAGTTTAGTCGTTCTCACGTGATACCCGGACAAAAATAGCATTACAGACATACACACACGACGACACACAGACAAAATTTTCTAATGTCATTTTTGGCTTTCATGGTGTGTGAAATGTGAAGATATCGCAAAGTTTTTTTATTCTGACAAATTTACAGACAACAGTCTGATTTTATTAATATTGATAATAATAAATTGAAACCATATTACCTTATGTATGTAATTTTTTTAATTTATAATTTGTTACAAACACCTTGTTTATGAATTGTCCGAGAGAAGAAAATCTCAAATGGCTTAAACCTCCCATAGACAATCTTTTCGTAACACCCTGTGCATTCATTGCGAAATACGTCAAATAGCGTGGCAGTGTTGCTTAATTTACATTTCATTTTTTTAAAGTCTATTATTTTTCCTTTTTTTTTTTTTTTTTTTTTTTTTTTCTCTCTTTGGAACAGTTTTAGTATCAGATCCCCAAGCAAAATTTGAAATTTGGCTTAAAAGTACCTAGGACATTTCTCACCAACTTCTTTTTATCCAATTCTGCTATAGCCATTATAATTCATTGCCAAAATGTCAAAAACAAAATAAAATAAAATAAAAAGTTGCCAAGGGGGTGTTATATTAAAACTGTATCTTTTCTTCAATATTCAACTACATCGACATCAGGTAGTATATATAAATATATATGTATAAAGAGAGAGAAATGCAAAGTATTCTCACAAGAATTAGTATACGAATAAAAAAAAATATCTTTGATAACTACAAAAAATTAAGGTAGGTAATGGAAATTATTCTTAGAAACTTTACTTGTTTATTTATTATTTATTTATTTATTTTTAAAACAAAAAAAATTTGATTAAAAATACACATGTTCAATTTAATGCGTTATAAAATAGAGAAAATATATAATTGTATTTTGAAGCAGCTTTAGTAGCCCCAAACTGGCGAAATTGAAAATTTGGCACTGATGTAGTCCTGTTGTTTCTCGCCAAAGTCTTTTCTAACGTAACTGCTACAGCTATTTTAATTCATTGCAAAACAGACAAAAATTTAAATATCAGCAAGAGGGTACTGTACTAAAGCTGTACCCAAGGCATGTAAAAGAACACTCTTCTTTGTGATCACTTAATATTACTTTACTTACAAATTACTTTAGAATTTGCAAAAGTAGGCTTTGCCAGCTTTGCTGGTCACTATATTTAAAGGGAACTCTTTTCTATATAGCTTCATGAAAAAAAGAAAAGAAATTTTTATTTATTTATTTATTTATTTATTTTGTGGTTATATATACTTCAGGCTTAGTTAATAGTAGTTAGTGTATAGAAAAATAAATTAATTAATTATACTGTTTAAAAAAGGATTATATTTATAATCTTAACTATAGTCCATTCATTCTATCGAGAGAACGAAACTAAATAAACGCACGTGCGGTTTGGCTGCGGTGAAAAACCTGGCATTCTGCCAGGAGTGCCAAACAGAAAGTGTGAATTTCTTTTTTTTCTTTATTTGCACTGTTTTGCTCGTGCTATTGTCTGATTGTTAAATTTGATAATTTTTTCGTGTGATTTCGTATTTTACCATAATGGAGAGTGAGAAAAGTTCTTTGAGTCCAGTGAGAATTAAAAAAAAACCCTTTAAGTAAGGGTGAAAAGGATGTGATTTTAAACGTTTATAAAAATGCGCTTGAATCAAATCCTGAACTTTCGATTTCTGATGTAGGAAATGAAGCTGCTCGTATAACTGGGGTATGTAAAGCTTCTGTTTTCCGAGTGATTTCAGAATATAAAAAGTGCGGTGCTTTAAATTTTCCGAAGAAGACAAAAGTATGTAAACGTATTTCAGAAGATGTAGATGATTTTGAGAGCAACACTATTAGGAGGAAAGTACACAAATTTTTTTTTTTTAAATGAGCTACCGACTATAGATAAAGTTTTGAAAGTCATAAATGATGACCCTGACCAACCTTTAAAAGAACAACCTTTTATCATCTTCTAAAAGAATTCAAATTTACATATTCACGAAGATCACGAAAAAGTACTCTCATTGATAAAGACGAAATAATTGTGTGGAGAAGAAATTATTTAAGACAAATAAAAACTTTCAGGGAAGAAGGCCACAAAATATATTATATGGATGAAACATGGTTAAATGCAGGACACACAGTTAATAAAGTTTGGAAAGACACTGCAATACAATCTTCTAAGCAAGTATTTTTATCTGGTCTTTCTTCCGGACTAACATCTCCATCGGGGTACTCATATTGGCAGCGAATGTGGCTTTGTGGATGAAGGACTTGACATATTTGAATCCAATAAAAATAAAGATTATCATGAGGATATGAATTCTGAAAATTTTGAAAAGTGGTTTGCCAATATTTTACCTCTACTCGAAAATAACTGTGTAATCATAATGGACAATGCTCCTTACCATTTTAGGAAAACCGAAAAAATACCTTGCTCTCTATATAAATAGTAAAATAATAATAACATAAAATAAAAATTGAATATTATTGAATTAGTTTTTGAGTATCTCAATTTGTAACTTAAATAGTTTATCCGATTTTCGTAATTAATTAAATCATTATATATTGATGAAAAATAAGCCCCCACCCCCCAGCACCTTCCGTATACCAGCAAAACATCTCGCACTCTTAAATTCAAAAATAAATAAATAAATATCTGGTACTGTATACAAATCTGTATTTGCTCAATAAAAATTGCTAGAAAAAAAAATTAAATTCTCCAAATTGGGGATTTCGGCTGAAAGTGAACCTTCTTGGCTATTTTTGTGCAACCCTTTTATTTAGTTTTGTTCTTTTTCTTTCATTGAATAAACTAAAGATAAATTTACCGTAAACAATATCCTTTAAAAGTCTTAGCATATATATTTCGGGTAGCATCAGTGCCAAGGGGAAAAGTCTGTTCTTCTGAGGATAAACAAGAGAAAAGAAAAAAAGAAGTGAAGCTGGACCGTGTTTTCCACGACACCACAAGAGAAAAGAAAAAAGAAACAAAGTGAAGCAGGACCGTGTTTTCTACGACACCACAAGAGAAAAGGAAAAAGAAACAAAGTGAAGCGGGACCGTGTCTTCCACGACACCACAAAGTAACCACCTCAGAAGAACAGACTTTTCACTTGGCACTGATGATGGGTAAAATGCTACCTGAAATATATATGCTAAGACTTTTAAAGGATATTGTTTAAGGTAAATTTATCTAGTTAAGATTATAAGTAATCTAATATGTAAACCTGATCATGATACAGCCTTAATATAGCTCCCCTTGGCGACTTTTGGTCACCGTTTTAGACCAAAATATAATTTATGCGATTATTGTTCCTATTTCTTTCTATCTTTTCTTTTTCTTTCTATATTTTTGATGCACTACTTGACTTTAAGTGGCAGTCCTTGGCGAAAAATGTCCGATCTACTTCGGCATCAAAATTTTAAAAATTGTCCAGAATTATCAATAAGTAAATACCTTTAATGTAAAATGTGATGTAATGTGAATTAGCTTTTATGCCAAGCGTGATTCATCTGTGCTAAAAAAAAAAATCAAAAGTTGAGGTGTATAAAAAAAATGCTATGAAATAAAATTCAGAAAAAACATGCTAGATTTGTATTATTGCTATTTTATTTTAAAGTTATAAAGACGTCATTTTCTCATCCACCAATTTAACATTTAGTATTTTTTAATTTTTCGCATGAAAAACATATTTCATTTTATGTTGAAAAAAATATAAATAAATAAATAAATAAAAATACCTCGTAAATTTTTTGGCAACAATTAAAAATTTAAATGTCTTATATTAAGGTAATTACCAGTTTATTATTTTCATATTTTAATTAATTTTAGGAAATCTAATCAAATTTCTGGTGTAAATAGTAGCCTATGTTCTATTCCAGACTATTATCTATCTCTGTGCCAAATTTCATCCAGATTCGTTTAGCCGTTGTAGCGTGATTGAGTAACAAACATCCATCCAAACTTTCGCATTTATAATATTAGTATAGATATAATTAAAATTCTTTTGAAATCGCACTTAACATAGCTTTGGGCATTTGCAATCTACCGTAGCATCTTTTTGGGGCACTTCAATTTGGGTATTTGTTGAACGACAAAAACTGCTACAATAAATTAAAATATCTGGAGTGACTCCACTCAACTTTTCGAACATTAAGTTATTAACGGTTCTATAAATTAATTAAAGTAAGACAAGTCATTGAATGAAATCATAATAGGGTGTTTGAGTATTTTTCTCAATTGTTTAATTTTACACTATTGCACTTAATTGCAAATAATTTGAGCCAAGAAATCATAATGATAAAGAATGTTCCACTGTGTCCCTGTAAAAATCTATAAGGGCTTATTTACCAAAATCTATACAATTCAAGCGACAATGACCTATAAACCATGTATAAACTTTCATCTCAATCAAATAAAACATTTAGATGCTATCGCACTTTAATGATAAAGAATATTTCTTTGTGTCCCTGTAAAAAAACTATAAGTGCTAGATTCACCAAAAGCTGTACAGTTTGTTCGACGGTGACTTATAACTTGCATATGAATTTTCAGCTCAGATGAATAATGCATTTAGAATATGGGCCCATAGGTCCTAATGATAAAGAATTTTTCTTTGTATCCCTGTAAAACAACTATGAGTCTTAAATTTACCAAAATCAATAAGGTTAGTGCTATGATGATCTATATTATGTACTGTTAGTGCATTCGAACAAACTATTGCTATCGTGTTCACTCATATTTCACATACATATATACATAACTGTAAAAACAGCAAAAATGAATTCAGAGGGCATCAAAATGTGTAGAAACACCAAAATCTCACAGTCGAATTTTGGCATGATTGCAATACTTTCCTATATATGTTCAGAAAGTATAAAAAGAAAATATTCCTTTCAAATGAATTAAATAAGTAAAGACGAAAAAAAAAAAAAAAAAAAAAAAAATCAAATTTTAAACAGTTTAATCCTTTCTACTGTATTACCAATTTTTTCTATAAATATATATATTTTTAAAAAGTCCTTTTCAAATGAATTAATTAAGTAAATGAATAATAATCTGATGTGCCACTTACACAACTTTCTTTTACCTTCCTTTCAGTACTAAAAAGATAGATTGCACATTAAGTTGTAGAATCAATAAGGTAACATAATAATGATCAATCTACTTTAAAAATAATCTAAAATAGGTTTAGGAACAGTTTTACTGCACATATCATTCTGTGTGAGGGGAGCTACTGCCTCCTTCAATCCCCCATTTAATTATAATGCCTCCATTTATTTATTTATTTTATTCAGGTCTGTTATTAATTTTCATTCAAACTTGCTAATCTTAATCAAATTTTTCAAGTGGCAACCTAAACCAAAATTCAAAATACAAAATTTCAATTTCCTGTAGTTATTTGTTTTTAAGCTATGCTGATAACAGATATACTTACAGATCAACCACTAAAAATTGGACTTTCACATTCAGAGCACCTCAAAACATGATATTATACAAAAAAAAAAAAAAAAAAAAAATAGAATTTACAAAATACTGTGTTTACAGTTTATGTATAAAAAAATAATTATCCTTCTTCAGCAGTATTTGTCAATATAGTAAAATGTAACAAAGCTGTTCCATTAATTACATTTAATAGAAAAGACCTTATAGCTTAATTTGGGGTAAAAAAATTTTTATAAAAAATTTCCAATCAGCGAGTCAAGTGAATCTCAAGGTGTAATGATCATAAAGTTGTTAAATAGTAAGCAAAAGAATTAAATACATATATCATATATATAAAATCCCCCCCCCCCAAAAAAAAAAGGGGGATAAATAAAATGTATTGCTTTGCAGAGAAAGGGGAAAAAAAGGGTTTTATTGGGATTCTCAGAAACACCCAGCTAAATGTAAAGGCAGATAGAGGGTACCAAAACAAGCAGCTTTAGTGTAGGTAAGTGTGTATGAAAATACGCTTTGAGGTATTAGATGGCACTGACGAGATCTATGTGAAAAAGCTAGTCCGGGTTTTAATTGTCATTTTCCACATGAATTTAGAACAATGTATTGTGTCACCTTCCTGTTCTGGCATAACAGAAAGAACATGGTCTGTAAAAGTCTTAATGAATTTAATGAGGATGTGGTTGCTAAACTATTATGTCAGCAACCAAGGGGACCCTTTAGACAAATTAGGAAATCAGCCTCAGCCTCCTACATGGCTCCTGCTGATAACATCTGTAGTTACGTCCCTGTTAGGAATCAGCTAGATTGTCATAATAGTTAACATTTGCAACGACTTACTGAACATTTGAAGTTTTTTAATAGAAAGTAATTACTATTATAAATTTATGTTTCTTCATCATTAATCTTAACACACATAAGATTTTTTTTTTTTTTTTTTTTTTTAAGGTGGGGGGGGGGAGCTTTTACTTACTAATTGTTACATTTTTCAGTTGTTAATCTTCTCAGGTAGATGAAGATCACTTACCAATAGATTATTCCATGATTTTTCCAATAAAAAATAAAGGAAGATACTGTGGGTTACATTATTGAGAAATTGAATGGAAAACTTAGCTCTCAAATAGAAATGTGTGTATAAACCAACAATTCCCCCCACCCCCACCCACCCCCTGCAAACAACAGCAACAACAAAAAGTTTTTCTAAATGCCAGTTTTGCAAATGCAATAAATAAAATATTTTTTCTTTCTTTCTTTTTCATTTTTTCTCTCCTACTGATGACTAATGAGTGCTAAAATATCTGTCCTTCCGCGGGCCGCAGGTTGTGCACCTCTAGTCTAAAAAGTATATGCAAATCACATTGTGCACTTAAATTTAGTTTTATATGAAATTAAAAAACACCTAACACAAAATGATATACACTTCCAGCAATTTTGAAATATAGCCCCAATATATCCAAATACTTTGGTAATTCTGTGAATGATTACCTGTTTAATCACCAATTGTTAGCATGGGGAAGGGGGGGGGGGAGGAACCCCTAAAAATATATGAGTGAGAGATATTGATCAATTCTGCTTGTATATATATTCTAGAATCTAATATAGTATGTCACAAAAGTTGTGAATGGAGAAAAATTGGAAATAACAATATTCACAATAGTTCTACAGAGCAATTGATTGTCAATCATTAACAGGATAGGGTAAGGAAAGGGAGGGGGGGGGGGAATAATAATTTTAAAAAAATTCAAAAGTGAAAGATATTGAACAATTTTACTTCTTTATAAGTTCTGGAATCTAGTTAAATAAGTTTTAAAAGAACATTGACATTTATGTTGTGGATGGAGAAAGATTAGAAATCACAATGTTTCTGCAAGATTTTTGATCACTGATCATTAACGAAGAGGAAGGAGGGGGGGGGTAAAAAAAATTCATAAATGAAAGATATTGAACCTCTTTATAGATTCTAGAATCTAATAATGTGTGTTTAAAATGAACATTGGCATATATGCTGTGGATGGAAAAAGAATTGCAATATTAACGACCAAAACTGGGAGACTTGAATTTTCTACACAATATTGTTCCGAAAATAATCTGCAGACTAAAAAAGAAAAAAGAAAAAAATCTGCAACGTACGTCGCACGTCTTGCTTTTTCTACTATGAGGGATAATAGTAGTAGTAAACTAGGAAAAAAAAAATTGAGTAGATGAAGAAACAGCACCTCTCTTCTCCATCACATATATGTGTGTGTGTGTAAATTTTCAATATGGGTGTCTTTCAAAAGAACTTTTACTTTTTTTTAAAGAACATTTAAAATGAATAATTGAATCATAGATCTGTAATTGTTATCAATTTTTAGGTTGATTTCTTTAGAAACCGACCTATTGCATTCACTTCGTTTATGTAATACTTATGATATGTAATGAAAATTTTATCATCACGATAACTCCTGAAATAATATTCCAAATCAAACCAAATTTGGACAGTGAACTGATCTTACAAATATCTTGAATGAGTTCGTTAACCAAGTTGCTCCGACTTTTTGTTTTCAAGTGACAGCCTCTTGAATATTTCTAACCCACATTGTAAAAAGCATATTTAAAGCAAGATTTGCTTGAATTTTGCTGTAAATCTAGACTACATAAGGGTCTCAATGAACTTTATCAATGAAATCTATCTGCCATTTTTAATAAAGTGGTGGATATCTTAAGTTAAGTGGAGCCACTTGAAATCAGGCTACCACTTTAAAATTTAAAATCACAATAACTTCCAAAATAATACTCCAAATTGAACCAAATTTGAACAGTGTCTTAACTTGTGTTATAAATATCTTGGATGATTTTCTTAACCAAGTTACTCCACCATTTTGTTTTCAAGTGGAGACCACTTGAAAATTTCAAATTCAAATTGTAAAAAGTGTATTTCGAATTTGTTTGAATTTTGATGTATATATGTAGACTATATAAGTGTCTCAATGAAGTTTATTAATTAACCTGCACCACTTTTAATAAAGTGGCTGAAATCTTAAGTTCAGCGGGACCACTTGAAATCAGGCTATTACTTAAAAATTTAAAATCACAATAACTTCCGAAATAATACTCCAAATCGAACCAGATTTGGCACTGTCTTGACTTATCTGATGAATATCTTGGATGAGTTTCTTAACCAAGTTGCTCCACCATTTTGTTTTCAAGTAGAGACCACTTGAAAATTTCAAATTCAAATTGTAAACAGCGTATTCCGAATTTATTTGAATTTTTATGTTTAATAAGTGTCTCAATTAACTTTATTAATGAACTTCATCGCCATTTTTAACAAAGTGCGGGTGTTATAAACTAAGCGAGATAACTTGGAATTACGCTACCACTTGCAAATTTATAAACATAATAATTTTTTTTAATTCTGTTCGAACCAAAATTTGACAATGATCTTATCATATAATTTATCTTACATGAGTTAGTTCACTGGGCAACTTGTTCCAACATCTTGTTTCCAAGTTGCGGCCACTTGAAAATGTGCTATCAAGATAACTTTTAAAATACTAAATTGATTCAAACAAAAGTTCGATAGTGAATTTATGGTTCAAATATTTTGGATATGTTTGCTTGGTAACTTGATCCGCAATTTTATTTCCAAGTGGCGGTCACTTGAAAATTTGTCATTATAATAACTTTTGTAATACTGAATCAATTTGCATCAAATTTGGGTAGTTGATTTACCATTCAAGTATATCAGATAAGTTCGCTGGGCATCTCACTCTGCTTTTTTTTTTTCCAAGTGGTGGCCACTTGAAATCACGGTGCCAATTGAAAATTTCTTATGATAATTTTTGAAATACTGATTTAATTTGAACTAAAATTGGTCATTAAACTTATCATACAAATATCTTGTATGACTTCGCTGGACAAGTTACTTCGTCATTTTGTTTCCAAATTGAAGTCACTTAGACTGCCACCTGAAAATTTGTCATAACAATAACTTTTGAAACACTGCACTGATTCGAACCAAAGTTTGACAGTGAACTTATGCTTTAAATATCTTGGACGAGTTTGCTGTGCAACTTGCTCCATTATATTGTTTCCAAGTGGCGGCTACTTGAAAATTTGTCATCATGGTAACTTTTGAAATACTTGATCAATTCAAACCAAAGTTGAAAAATGGATTTATCATTCAAATATCGCAGAATCTATTATCTATCACCAAGTCCATTAATAATTTGTAGCTGCCATTTTGTTTCAAAATGGCAGTTTTTGCATATTCACTTGTCTTTAGTGAACATGGTTACATATTAACTGTTTTGTATATATCTTTCATATTGTTTAAGATTTTCAGATTGAAAAAAAAAAAGAAAGTACTTTTTACAGGAGGATTGCACCTGCCAGATTCATTAACCCTTTTGCAATGGGTGCTGTGGTCACAGAACCGCTCTCTAGGGATGACGCGCCACGTACATGCACTGTCTTGTGGCGACGGGTGATTCACATTGCTATGCCTAACTTAGGAAATAAAATCTCATAAATTAAATTTTCTGCTCAATTGTTCTAGTTTTTGCACATTTTGAGGTTTACCTTCAACTTGTTTTCAGTATTAATTTGATGATTAAAAATTCTATAAAAATAATAACTTCTAGAGTAATAAAATTTTGACTTATCTCAAGTAACTGTACATGGGGAAAATATCCAAACAGTCACATTTTATTTCACACAGCATAAAATAACAAATGTAAATTATTCAAAATGTCTTTCATAAAAAAATCTAGCAAGAAAACAATGAAAAGTAAGCAATATTTAAAAAAGAAGACAGTGTATGATATTCTTTGAAACATGGATGTATACAAAGTCCTACATTCCATACTTCCCAGGAATAAATTGTCAGATTTTTTTTTATCATCTGCGTATACTCTTCTTTTGTCAAATATATATACAGTCGAACCTCATTAACTTGAAACTCAAGGGGAGAACAAAAAGATTTGTTCTTGCTATCAGTAACTAATCTTCATATAACTACACTAATCTTCATTTTGACGGGGATTGTGGAAACAGTTCATGTTAAAAGTAATTCACTTTAAACGTGTTTACGTTAACAAGGTCCAACTGTACATATATTTTTTTTTCCTTTCTGTATTACTATTTCAAATTTTAAAAAATATTTCTCAAATATATCTACAAAATAATCATCTCAGCACTTGCCAAATTCTAAAAGAATTTAATAAAACGTCTAAAAGCATGTATGACATCTACCCTAAATCACGAAAAACAAAAATAAAAGTATTCAAAAGCATAGAGAACACACATGCATCTGTTTACATCAACTGACTCACTTAAAGAGCCAGCTGTCTTTATTTACAATTACTTATATTCACGATTCATATTTTCATTCCAAAACAAAAATACAAAAATAAAATAAAATACTGTGCAGGAATTCATACTGTGCAGGATGTGCATTCACCAGTCATGATAAATTCAAATAATTAAAAATAGAACCCCATCTAGTGACCGACAGATATATTAATTAAACATTCTGTTTAAAATTTCATATATGATTTGCCCGTCCAGAGAAGGAATTTAAAGGCTGTATCATATTTGAAACACCCAGATGGGAGGGAACGTTAGCATCCATTTCGTATATGATATGCCCGTCCCAAAAGGGTTAAGGATAGTCCAGGTAGAACATGCACTTCAAGGCCTAGGTTAATTTCTGATCTAGATTTCATTCATGTTGAAAGTAAAATTTCTTTTGGGATTCACTTCAAAAATTTCTTGCAATATTTAAGTTTATTTTTTAAGTAAAATTATTTATTGTATTAAAGTATTATTCTAATACATTCTTTCGTTATTTCTTACAGAGAGCAAGTCACATTGACATGAATAGACAGAGTGATATAATGGCTACATTTGAAGAAAACTTGTGATGTTGTGATTGCAACCATGTGATAGATAAACTGTCAAGTTGCTATTTAAGTCAAACTCTTGTAAATATATTTCCACTGAAAATTTCTCTTATCTGTGGTATTTGCTGCCACACCCAAAATGTGCTTTTGCATTACTATGTAAATTTTCATAAGAGCACATATGAATCAAGTGAAAGCATATTTCATATGCCTTTGTATGCAATACTTCATTCCTCTTCATCAGGGTTCTCATATTTGTCAGACTTGGATGCAAAAGACTTAATTTTTCATCTGTTTGTATAATAAAAGACATTTTTTTTTTCATTGATATGCATCTTACAAGAGGTAGTAAGATTCAAAAACTTATATCATTCTGTGGTGAGCATATTGCTCATCCTTTGTTTTAGCAATAGTGCATATAAAATCTAAAGTGATGGAGAAAAAAAAAAAGAAATTATCAACTTTTGTATTTATATTTCACAACAATAGCAATGATTTTTAGATTTCAGATTTACAGAATTATATATGCAAAATAGAGTCAATCTCACTCTCTTACTGAGCTCAAAGCGTGCTATACCCAAGAAAACTAAATATTATGTTGGAAATACCCAGTGACATGGAACAGTATGATTTTAAGAAGGTCAGGGGCCAGTAATTCAAAATCTTCTGAACTTGTGCTAGTCTGTATGCTGAAAAGGAACACAGTCTTTCCATTGTGAGAATCCTTCAGCATGATTTACTTTGTAATGAGTCAGCAAGCATGAAAAATTAATTTATTTAAAGAAGATGGAATGTTCATCAGCCTGTGTATATATTTTGATGTTAGTGCAAGGTATTGTCATTTGAGTAGAGTGTGTCCAAAACATTTCTTTTGTATCTAATATGCATTACCTTGCATGTCCTAAATTTTAAAATATAATTTGACGTCACACTACCTCTTGTCTTATTTATTTATCATGAAACCATTAAGAGAAATGCATTTATTTTATTTTGAGCAAAGAATCATGATTGTTTTCATTGTGATATTCACAAGATTATTGTTTTTATCTCTTTGTTAATAAAACTTCATTCTCTTACGTGATATTAACATGGGAAACTTGAGATTCTGTTTCACATTTGCAAAAATTTTATGTGTAAAATTTGTAATATTGTTTTGTTTTTTCTTGTAAATTATGAATTTAAGAACTTCTTTAGAGTTTTTATATTATTATTAATATATTATTATTAACAACAACAGAAAAGCTTTAAATTGTAGAATTATTTAAAATCAAAGTTTAAGTATGTTGTTGTCGTTTGTCTTTTCTTTCTTTTATATATATATATATATACAGTTTTTCCTTAACTGTTTTCGTCATCATTTCTTTCTTTCTTTTCATTTTTTTTTTTTTTTTTTTTTTTTTTTTTTCATATACACCTTGAAAGTTTTTGAGTGGGTGGGAGAATTATTGTGAAATAGTCTTTGTTTGAATTTGATGATTCACAGTTAGTGAATGTACATCATTTAACACAATCATGAACTTTGCAAGCAACATCAAATGTGCATTAGAAATTTTCATAAAATAAATAAAAATATTTAGCAGTGTTTTCTGTAATACCTTAAAATATTTTAATTTCATTTTACACGAATATTTTTTAATACTGTGTACATTTACCAATAACTACACTATGTGAGAAAGATAATTCTAACTTAAATTTCATTATTTTTAATTATACCTTCGATTTTTTTTTTTTTTTTTTTTAACTATATAAGCTTAAGAGGGTACTTCACCTAATTTGATCCCCATGTTATTCTATGGAGAAATTTGTTTTATAAATTATTCATTAACCTAATGTATTTTTATAAATTCCATTTTCACACTCAGAAAATTCGTAACAGTGAAATTGTTTCTTGTTTTCCTAAAATAAAAATCCTTATTCAAAAATGAAGTTTTTGAATTCTGATTTTTGAAATACACTCTCTAATCACCTTTGAGTTTTAGAAGCAGTTTTTTGAAAAAAAATAAATTTAAATATTAATTAAAAAAGTGATATATCCAAAGAGAGTTATATTCAAAAAACAGAATTCGAAAAACTTCATTTTTGAATAAAATATTCTTATATAATATGAAGCAATAAAAATCCTACAGAATTACATTTGAAAGGGAAAAGAGTGATCAGTCAGCCTTCTGACTGATGTACAGTCTGTACATTATCTGTACATTGTCTGTCAGATTCACTCTTTATCTCTTCTCAGGTAATCTTATAAAATTTTTGTTTCTTTGTATTGAAGTTTTACAATTTTTTCTTTATTTTTTTTATTTTTATTTATTTATTATTCCACTCTCTAAAAGTGTTGCACTTTATCTAAATGAGGGGTTTTTTTTTGGCAGGTGATGATAGTGGAAGGATAGATTGAGAATTAGTCCTGAGTTTACTTAATAAGCATTTTTTTTCTCGCTCTCTTTTTCTGATAACCATATCATACAAAAGATTTCCACCCAACGCAACACAGCAGTGTATGGGTACATTCAAGGTTGGTGGGTTTTCAACTTTGTTGACCAACATTCTTAAAAGTTTATTGTGTTGTGTTGGTTGAAATCTCTTGTATGATATAGCCATAAGATGAAAGATGACATGAACAAAGAATAGATTTCAGAAAACAAATTTTAAAAAAAAAACTATTTTTGAATGAGATATCTTTTTTTAACAGATAGCAAAAAAGTTCTATGAGATTACCCAGGAAAGAAAAGATAGGCTGGGTGAATCTGATTAATGTTTGACCTTAAAATTCAGAAAACTTTACAATAATAGTTTTCTTCCGATAATTTTTTTGTAGAAACTGATGTTTACATAAGAAAAAAGTAAATAAATAATAACAATAAGCTGCTGAAAAAAATATTTAAAAATGCTTTTAACCCTTTCATGTTCATAATGTGGTCAAAGTCTTTCACTTCTAAATGATATATATTCATTCCTGTGGTGTTGCTACATAGGAGGAAATCAGCTTCACAATTTTACTACTAAAACTTCAACATTGTTAGCGCTTAACCACTTGCAAAGATACAAAGTATGTTCCAGTAAAACTGCTTTCAAAGAGAAACAAGAACAAAAAATCTTGTAATCTGCTAACACTTTCCAAATGTATGTACTCGTTGCATCATTTAGTACTTTGCCTACGTTGACACAAAGGATAAACAAGCAGGGGGAAAAAAAAACACAATAAATTAATATAAAATAAACTTTGAAACTTCTAAAATACATTAAAATAAAAGATTTAAAAGGCCTGCTTAAAGCTTTACATTCATTAGTCATAAGCGAAGAGAAAATTAAGAAATAGAATTAAAGAACACCCAGCCGACAGCAAATTCAGTCGTTGCCAAAGAAGTTTGAAAAAGCTGAGCTCGCAGTGAAAGATCTCACCTGAAGCTTCAAGTAGGCCTCTTTAACACTTTGACTGCCAAGCCAAAATTGCAAAGGTTCACCACAAGTCCAAAAATTTTTTTTATGTAATTTATAATTTTTTCAACATAAAACTATATATAAAAACAATTTTTCAATTTGACTCATTTTGCAACTCATGGGGAGATTTTCATCCTGGCTATCAAAAATGATAGCCAAAGCACCCCACGAAAGTTACTGTAAATTCTTCCATGAGTGGCAGAATTTAGGTGACATAGCGAAAAGAAATTGTCACTTGCAGAAAGATTTGCCCATGAAAATAAGAGATTCCTAAATTTCAGTAAAAAATAGAAATTCATGTCTTATATTTAAGAATTCTTTGACAGTATACTTATAATATTTGAATTAATTTCTTTATAAGTACATTTTATGTATAAATAAGAAAATATTTAGTATTATCTTGCAAAAAAGGTTTGCACGAAAAAGGCTTGTTACAGAAAGCATAAAAATATTCTGTCACAGGGGAGTGACCATGGCTATCTTATTTGATAGCCAGCTAAATTTGTCATTTATCACTAAAATTATTTATTTAGATTTATGTTTCTATAGTGTAATCTCTTAAATTGGAAAATTTTTAAATATGTAAAAGCATGAGCATGGGAGATTAAAATTTTAGTTTTCTTTTCTATTATTTTATTTTATTTATATAATTATTTTTTCTATTATTTTGTTAAATTAGAATTATTTGAATTTTTATTACAATGAGCAAAGAGGAGCAAGAGAAAATTATACATTTTTTTCATTGCATGTTACAAATATTTCATTTTCCATTAAACCTAGCTCATAGAATCGACACATGTATAAATTTGCACAAACCACGTATACCTAACACATCATAAGGAGCCCAACAATCAGACTGCAATACGATTTTCATGTAACTGATATCATTTTCGATAGCCAAGGACTGAAGTATCGAAACACTGTGGCTATGATAGCCATGGCAGTCAAAGTATTAATTTTTAGTTTTGAAGAATAAATGAATTTATAATCATTCAAACATTGTTGGAAAGTGGTAAAAAACTTATCACAAACAGAAATGCAAATAAAACAATTTCCAGTTGTAGCCCTAATGTATTTGAAAATTTTAGTATGACTCTGTAAATATTAACACTAAACATGCCATATTTTATGAAAAAAAAAAAATTTTTTTAATCATCATATTAATAATAAATGCCACTTTCATTATGATTTGTGTTGTACAAAGTTATTTAAATGTGATTCATAAAAATGCCTCACTTAGAATGGAGTAAATTGGCATTATTTTAGGTGTCCCTATACATAAACCAGCTATGCTGTTTATACCATTTTAAATAGGGAACATTCCATAATGAACTTAAGTAATCTATAAAAGTTTGAAGAAATTCTGAAAATATTTATAGACACTGAAGTGTGCTAAGATGGACAGATAGTTAGATAGATTAACTGAATTCATAAACACTCTTAAAAATTCTTAAAAAATGTTAAAAATGCTTAATAAACGAAAATAATGCAATTGCAGCAATTTCCAGGTATAAACTTCTTCAAGACGAGCGTGTTGTATACAACTCCATCACATTGGTTTTTTTCCTCCTGCGTGCAACAAATCAACGAAAAAAATATAATTTTTGGACCTTTCACATCTCAGATTTCTATAATTTTTGGTTTATAGTTTGTACACATGGAATATAGAAAAAATTCAATTCTTAAAAAAAATTTAGCTCAGCAGATTTTTTTTTTTTTTTTTTTTTTTTTTACAGAATTTTAAAATTGGCCAAAAATATGAAAATTGGCAATGTTTTCATTCACATAATCCTTTATAATTTTATGACAAATTTAGCTAGAGAGTTCATTTATATCTCATTGTAAAGCTCTTTTTATGACCTTTTAAATGATATATATCAATAAATCTTTCATTCAAAAAAAAAAAAAATTGAATTTTTTTTTTTTTTTTTTTAAATACCTTTTTTTTTTTTTTTTTCAAAATAATATATGTTTATTACTGACTTATAGGCTACAGGTTTGACAGTTTTCAAGAGGGAGAAATGATGGGATTTTTAGAAATAAATTTTTGAATAAAAATGGTTGATTCAAAATTTTTTCAGAAAAAATATACATTTCAACTTATTTTATTTTAATATTTACTATATAGTCAAATACACAAAGTCATTTTCTACATTAGATGGAGAAATGATTGGATTTTTAGAAATGAATTTTTGAATAAAAATGGTCTGTTCAAACTCAATTTATTTTAATATTTACTGAATATTTAAATATAGTTTAATATCATATTTAATTATAGTTTTACCTTTTAACTTGGTAGCAAATGACTACAGCTATTCAGGTTGAGATATTTTACTTCAGTTACAGTTGAGCAGTAGTTTTGGTTTAGGTTTGTACTCATTAATTTTTCTTATGTACTGTAAATGTTCTGCACGTAATGTGTTACAAAACTGTAAACGGTATGTGTCATAAATAGCAAATACAATACAGAAGGAGGAAATCATTTTAAAATGTTTTGCAGTCTAAAGTTTAGCCTACCAGGTAAGTTTAATTAAAAATTATGATGTTATGTAATTCTTAAAAGTATTCTAAATACAGCTGATGCTTAATAAACATTAATATATATTTCACTTCACAAAGCCTTTCAAATTTTATCACTAATGTTAAGCCCATGTAAAACAGAAACAACTGATCTTTTGCATTTAAAAATTTTCATGTTTTCCATGTGAGCAAAGGTACTAAGATTCAAATTGAGTGAGATTCATAAGTTTAATTAAATAAAAGTTTAATCATACAATCTACAAACAAACTCAAGGAGTCCCCTTGGGATCTTCCATTTCGGGACTTATAGCCGAAATAAAAATACGTTTATTTGAAAACCAAGCGTCAAATATCATAAGTAATTGTAAATTATGGATTAGATATGTCGATGATATTTTTACCATTATCCCTGAACATATAAATCCTGACAATCTTCTTAATAACTTAAACTGGATAATCTAAAATTTACAAATAAAAGAGAATCTGATGACTCATTACCTTTCCTTGATGTCAAAATAACTAAAAAACCAAATAATACTCTTGATATAACTGTCCATAGAAAACCTACCAACAATAATGAAATCAATAATAAATGCTGAACCTCTCTCGTATAAATTAGCTGCCATCCGCTCTTACATAAATCGTGCAATAAAAATCTGCTCCAATCAAATACTTCTTAAAGCTCAAATC